>VMKM01004029.1:0-23915 GCA_008360985.2 Macquaria ambigua | reverse complement strand
AGAGTAGATCAGATTCTTCCTCTCCTGAACACAGTCCAGGTTCAGACACGTCTCCTGCCAATCTGAAGAAAGACATAAACACTCTTGTTCTTTATTTCAAGTTACACTGGCTCAAAGGAAGTTTGGTATTCTCTTTTCATGTCTGTACGCTGAATATGAAGCTACAGGCAGCAGCTGGTTAGCTTAGCTTAGCATAAAGACTGGAAACGGGGGGAAACAGCTAGCTAAGTTAGCATAAAGACTGGAAATAGGAGGAAACAGCTAGCTTAGCTTAGCATAAAGACTGGAAATAGGAGGAAACAGCTAGCTTAGCATAAAGACTGGAAACAGGGAAACGTTTGGCTGTTTCCCTCTGTGTCCAGTCTTTATGCTAAGCTAAGCTAACCGTCTGCTGGCTGTAGCTTCATATTTAGTGTGCAGACATGAGACTTCAGCGTTTTTCCCAAAATTTTGAACTATTCTGTTAAAGAAATATCTGGTTGCAAATTAACAGAAAATTTAAACGATTATTTTCAGCATCAATTAATCTGCAGATGAGCTGAAAACAATTAGTCCATCAACAGAAAATTAATCAACAACTGTTTTGATAATCAATTAATCATTTAAATAATTTAAACAAATTCACTGATTCAAGCTTCTCAAATGTGAATATTTGCTTCTTTCATCTGTTTCGTCTCTCAGTGAACTGAATATGACTGTTGGTCGGACACAACAGGACACTGAAGACGTCACCTTGGACTCTTTGGAGGGTATATCTCACTTTTATTCTAACATTTTATAGAACAAATGATTAGTGAATTAATGGGGGGGGGTCGTTAATTGCAGCATGAGCCTATTTTCAAAATAAATCAATTAGTCTAAATTTAATTAAACATCATGGAGGACAAAGAAAAACAGGAAGTCCTAGTGATTTGTGATCTACTGATCTACTGATCACAAATCAGTGCATCACCATATAAACTCTTGATTCCTCTCAGTTTGGTCATCAGGTCCTTCACTTTGCTGGGGAGCCCAAAGAACGGCCCGAGGTCAGGGGTCTCAGCAGATACAGCTCCCACGGCCCGCATGGCGACGCTGATCTCCTCAGAAACCACGGCTTCTTTTAACGCGACGCTCCGTGAAACGCTGGAGGGAGCCGCTGCGTTACAGAGCATCGTCCTCTTCAGCTGATCCGTCACGCTCCTCCTCGCCTTCGTCTGTTTCCTGGTTTTATCCTCCATGTTTGTTTCTTTTCTAAAAGGTGTGGAGGTTTTATCTCCGTCCTGCAGTCTGCTCCTCTTTGCATTCTCATGGACCTGTTCTTGAAACTGACGCTGGCTGGGCGGTAAGTCCTCAAAGGGTTCGTCTCCGAGGCTGTCCAAGATGGAGTCGGTGAGAACGTCCTCACAGGATGGTTTCCACACGTCGTCTTTCGATGGCCGCAGAGTGGTGAAGTCGGGCTGATCCACAGCTGAACGCTGGAGGTCTCGCTGCCGTTCGTTTTGTTCTGCATCGTCCAGCTTTGCCAAGAGAGAGCTGTCCTCCAGGATGCTGTCATAGTCCCCAAATAAATCCTCACTGTCACTGCAGTACTGCCAACAAAACACACGACTGTTAGGGCTGAAACTATTAGTTGATTAATCAATTAGTTGATTGACAGGAAAATGATATAACAGCAGAGTTACTTCAACAAAAGGACAGAAACTTTGAAGCAGTTTCAAGCTGTCAGTTTCCTCATCAGGAGCAGTTTGGTGTCGGGAAACTACAGCTGGTCAATTTCTGTTCTGACAGCTGATTGGTCAGTTGCATCAATTAGGCAGATGATGTCACCGAGTACACTGTACACTGTCAGATCAATGGTAGCTGTATGGTAACACATCATTTTACAGGTCCAAGTAGGTAAGTAGGTGATAATTAGCAAGTAAGGTGTATGAAATATCTTTAAAATTACCCCCAAGTTACCCCAATATTTAAATTTATCAAAATCTACCCCAACATTGTTTAATCATATTCCACTAACCCAAGCATATTGGTTATCAGCTTCATGGTTTAATAATTATATTCTATTTCCCAATAAGCAGCTAATAATTATATACGTGTGTAATTCTGCCTACAGTGTTTTACATGGACATTATAGCGGCTCTAAGTTGTCCTGACCTGCTTGTGATAGACACTGAGAGTTGACCCATAAGGCAAACAGAATCTGGGGGTTAACAGCTCACAGGCTGAGCAGGAACAGAAGCTGACAGCCTTGTTGTCACTGATGGAATAGTTGAAGGTCTCGGCTTAGTGTTTGACTTGAGTTGCTGAGGGTTGAGCTCAGCCTGATGTAGACGACCCATCACCCGTTTACATGCATGATCTCATAGAAATAACTTGGCCGACCTTCAACAGGACTCTGGCATTTTATTTATATTTTCTATCCATGTTTAATCCGTGTTCTTTCCCTTTACTCAGACTGATTTCTTTATATTTTCCAGAGATCAGATCAGTCATTTAAAATGAAGTGATACCATTTAACCTCATTTAAATCTAATGTTCACGTCAGGGCAGCAGGAGGTGAACTGTAACTGCTTACCTTGTAACTTCTGCATAACAGGTGTGAAACTGAATTATTACAGCTTAACTTCCAGCTAGTTTCTGTCTAACGTCTGCTGAGCAGGCCACTGATGATAATAACTGATCATGCCTGTCATACAGTTCTGTTTCTATTTCCAGGACTGTTGCTGCTTGTGTTGTGCTATGCTAACACCATTGTTGCACTACTTCCCCAGTGTTCATGCATCATGGCCAGTCTGTAAGGCTAGCATTAGCAACCGCGTTAGCATGGTAAGCTAGCGTTAGCTAACTCCTGGGTCATTTATTGAAACAAAAGTGTTTGGTAGCCCAAACATATTGGTGATCAGCTTCATTCAGTTTCCTGGTTTCTACATGAAAACATGATGTTACTCTGCTTTATAGGTGAACTTGTGTTCAGTGAAAAATAAATCTGCAGTGTGCGAAAACAGGTGAATAGTGCTCATACATTGGTCAGAAGAGTCTGTGTATCGGCAGCTAATATAATGGTTTGGGGTGAAGCCATGTGGAAAACTGAACCGTAACTGCATATTAGGAAATATGGGAATATAATTTTAACATTTCCTGAAGAAAGGAAGTGACGACGCTCTGCAAACTGATTTCATGAAGCAGATTTTATTAAGGATTCACAGAAAACTGCATCAATCAGGATGTGATTTCATGATGAAGAACAGAAGATGTTGCACTCACTAAAATATGGCCAGTTCAAACATAAAGTACAACATGAATGATCAACATGTTTCCACATGTGTCACCTGAAATATTATAACTAGTCATTCCAAGCATGAATCCACATGAAGCCACCAGAATATAAATCAAAGTACATTAGATTCACCTCCAACACAGCAGAATATTTCTGTCAGAGTTCACTGCTGCGACTCACTAACATCACAAAACTGATTTACATATATGTGTGTGTGTATATACTGTATATACTGATGTGATCAGAATAAATCACAGCCTTGTACTGACTGAAAAGCAACATTCAACACAAAGAAACTAAAGAACAGTAAATGTATTTCTGTACAACACGAGCTGACTTGGTGTTTAGTTTGGAGCTGTTGGCCTCCACATGAAACACCAGGGGGCGTCCTCACTCCATTTAAAGCCAGAGCTGTTACCTGTGTCCCAGGTGTTCACATGGCAGAGAAATCTCCTGGGAAACATTGAGAAACCAGCTGACTGCAGCGACTGTAAACATCTGCTGACGGAGCTGAACATGACAACAACAGCAAATCACTCCTGGCTCTGCTTTCACTGATGTTCATCTGGACAAAACTGCAACATCATCACACACCACAGAGGGCGCTGTTTCCAGGAGCTACACACTGACATTTAACAGATTACATTTCACTTTCCTTATGTAGTTATTACATCAACATCACACTTCATGCAACTAGAATAAAAACCTTTTGTATCAACAGCGTAGAGCTTGTTTTCTACACAGCTGTCTGCTCAAAATCATGATCTTCACCTACTTTGCTTCTTTACCAGCTGCTGTTAGTTTGCTAGACATGTACCACAGTCCTGCCAGGACTCCTTTATCTTCATCCACTCTTCTTTTCATCTCTTCCAGTTTCTGGACCTTCTCTGTGTCTCCTTTCTCCTTCATCTTCTCAATCAGGAAGTCCAAGTGGACATGAGTGGACAGTGAATCAGCGTTCAGGGCGATCTGCTCCAGTTTGACAACATGCTTGAAGGACTCTTCCAGCCACTGATCTTTGTCTTTCTGAAGTTCTTTCATTTCCTTTTCTAGATTTTCCAAAAGGCTTGTTGTCTCCTCACAGTCTGTTTTACTCTTTTCATACTTCTCTTTCACATCTGTCAGGGTCTTCTGAATTTTCCTTGTCTTGGTCACATAGATCCACTTTTCTTTCACATGAGCTGATACAGGACACTTCCCGCTACATGAAGTGCAGCGGCCATCTTTCATGACCCCACAGTGTCCTGGTTTCCAGGCCAGTGTGCATCCAGGATAGTGACAGTTCTCCTCACAGACAGTACAGCAGACAGCTCCTCCATAAAACACAAACCCCCACATCCCACCACTGATATCTTCTTTATCTTTGTAGACTTCATCAACTTCTACAGTGAACTCCTCGTCGCTCTTCATCCGTTGTTCATGTTTCTTCAGAGCTTCCTGAGTTTGCTGGATTTCTCTCTGTTTGTCTTCAGTAAACTTGATTCTCTCTTGCAGGTTTTGGATGCAGGCTGTCAGTCTGACTCGTGAATTCAACACTTCCACAGTTCTCATCAGGTTCTGAGGTGCAGTTTGTTTCAGGAAGTCTGTGAATTGACTCATTTCACTCGTTGTTAAGTCCCATGCATTTCTTAAAACAACCTTATTTCTCTCTGTTCTCTGTTTGTTCTGGCAGTTATCAAACATGAAGTGAACAGGCTGATCCTTTTCATCTTTGGCACATTTAATGTTTGCACCATTTAGAGCTTTAAGAACATTTTCAGGTGACAAACCATCTGAGAATGTGATGAGGGCAACGATGTTCTTCTCCATGTTGTTTCCAAACAGAGACACCACTGAATCAAAGATGTACCTCAGTCGGTCACTCAGTCGATTGTCACTTGTTTTCAGCACCAGACCCACTGCATTGATCTCATGAACTCCATCCTCTGAGCGAAACAGGTCTAATAATCTTTGACTGATGACGACATCTCGTTCGATCCCTCTGATGTCTCCGTATCCAGGAGTATCGATGATGCTCAGAGAGTAGGGCAGAGCTTCATCTTCAAAACCAAAGATCTCGTACACGATCACATCTGATGTCTGACTTTCTAACTGACTTCTCTTCTCGTCCTCGTCTACGATCTGAAACCAGACTTCGTCCTCCCACTTCACTCCCATGGCGTAGTTGACCAGAGTGTTGATCAGAGCAGATTTTCCTGTTCCTGTTTCACCCACAAGTAAGATGGTTTTGTTTGTCTTGTTTGGATCTTTTTCACCAAGAGTTATTCTTCTTAGAGTTCCAATGTTCTCTTTCTTTGGTGTCAGCTGGTAGACAGCAGGAGATCCTGATTGGATCAGAACACTTTTGGAAATGATGTCATCATATCTGGATGAGGTGTTGGTGTTCCTGTAGAAGAAGTAGATCATTTACACATTTAACTTCATGAACAAATTTCACTCTTCCCTCCCTGTACATCTGAAACATGTTATTTTCTATTTATTGTTAAAAGCTTCATCAAATGAAATCTAATAAAACTAAATAAAGTGTTGTAATTACTGGTTTGAACTGTTTTGGTTCAAAATGTTGCAGCTGTGTGTTCAAAGTGTACTAGTGTTGTAATGGCACTCTTTGGTTTGGAGAAGGGATTACAACCACTGTGAAGGCAGAAACAGGCCATTCAAAGGGATTTACATACTGCATTAAAACAACAGTCAGGAGCTACAGCTGGAAACACTGACATCCAGATGAAATGTTGGAAAAGGATTTAAAAGGCAGCACTTTACTTTAACGTCCCCATTTAGCATTCACTAACAATATATGAACATGTAATAAATGGTTTATAACACACTATAATGTAGCTGTTGGCAGATAAGCACTCAGTGGCCACTTTATTAGGAACAGCTGTAAACTGTAATGCAGTCCTAAACAACAGCTCAGCCATGAATTCTGCCTTTACAGAGATAATAATGTTCAGTTCTGACTGACACTGTAAGAGAGCTGTTCATGTAAACATCTGTTCATTATTAAGGCTGGAGTTTGCAGAGCTGTTGTGCTGGACTACATTATACTGAGAGCTCACAATCATGATGTTCACCTACTTCTCTGTTTCTTTACCAGCTGCTGTTAGTTTGCCAAACATGTACCACAGTCCTGCTCTGGTTCCTTCATCTTCATCCACTCTTCTTTTCATCTCTTCCAGTTTCTGGACCTTCTCTGCGTCTCCTTTCTTGTTCATCTTCTCAGTCAGGAAGTCCAAGTGGACATGAGTGGACAGTGAATCAGCATTCAGGGCGATCTGAAACAGTTTGACAACATGCTTGAAGGACTTTTCCAGCCACTGATCTTTGTCTTTCTGAAGTTCTTTCATTTCCTTTTCTAGATTTTCCAAAAGACTCTTATTGTCTGTTTTACCATTTTCATATTTCTCTTTCACATCTTGTTTGGTCTCTCTGCATGTTTCACCTGCTGCAGTCTGTGACTCTGACAGCGTTCAGTTCAGATCATCATGTTGTTACAGAAATGTTTCAGGTCTGACAGTCACATTGTTTTAAAAGTTACTGAGTGTTTATTCAGACCAACATGTTAAACTGTCCTCACATTAAGGTGAAGGGCTGCAGGTCTGAAAGGAGCTTTTCCCTCCCTGTTTCTCTGTACTCATTCTTATTACCAGTGTTTCATGTTTAACATCAGAAGAATTCAACCTTTTACATCACAGCTGTATTTCTTCTTCAGTAAGTAAAAACTTTAAACTGATTTAACTACAGAGACACAATAAAACAGATTTATTGTGTGATGAAGCTGAAACCCCCATCAACAAGTTTGTTGTTGTGAGATATATATATATATATATATACACACATATATATATATAGGTTCAGTAAACTCATATATATATATATATATATACACACACTAATTTAATTGCTTTAAAGGTTAATTGTGTTAACGTTACTCACTCTGTTGCCATGGTGATGTCTGGTAGAGGTGTCAGCTGTTTGGTCTCTGGATGAAAAAACAAAATGATAACTATGTTTTCATTCATCTGTAATGAAGACAAGTTTCAACAAAATACAATCCAATGTTCACCAGATGTTAAAGGTACGTCAGCTGCTGTTGTTGTTTTATAATAATTTACTAAAGATCACAGTTCACATGTAAAGCAAACAGTGTTTCAGGCTTAATAGTGTTAATAGTGTTGTGGAGGAAGTGGCTGTTTGTGCAGCAACAGTAATGAATGTGATGTCTTGTTGTCTCATTGGGTTGAACTCAGTCTGCTGGAGGTTCTGTCCACATGCAGCTAATCTGCATTAACAAATACATAATGCTGCCTGGATTATGTTTATTTCTACCTGCATAATAAGGAAACACTGAACACACCTGCAGAGGGTTCACTGCCAACACAAAATGTTCACACTGAACGTATCTGAGACATTATCTTCAATCAGCCTCACTTTATTACTGACAACACAAGCTCTTCTCTTCAGTTGTCCATCAAAATCTGATGACGACGTCCACTCCTTTAGCAGTGAGATCTTCGATGGCTGAACAGTCCTGTCCTGGACCCACAAGCTCTATTTCAGGTGGGGCACGTTTATGTGGTGGTGGCTGTATTTCTCCTGGCTTTCTTCTGCTGTCTTCTGGTTGTCCTCTCCATCTCCAGCACACAAACCCCATCCACACACAGCTGTCACCAAGTGGTACGTTCAGCAGCAACATCCTCCAGGTCCTCGGGTCTGATCTTGCACTTCTTCAAAGCGTTCTTCATCTCAACCTTGAAGTCTCCCAAAGGCAGCTGATGCCTGTTTAATGCAGCTCTGGGTGTCGTTGTCAAAGCAGCTATCCTCAGAGAGAACACTCCTCAGATATTTGAAACTATTGACAGCTGTTCATCACAGACAGTGAAGGCAGGTAGAGTGGGTGGGACACTGGTACTCCATTGGCAGACCACTTCTGTCCTGGTGGTGTTGACAGTCAGTCTGAAGATCCTCCAGAGTATGAGCCACAAGAGCAGAGTCATCTGCATACTGCAGCTCCAGGACCGGCTCTCTACCGAGTTTGGTGGTTGCGTAGAGCTTCCTGATGTTAAAGAGGTTGCCATCTAGTCTGAAGTCCACTGCCTCACCTCTGCTGTCTTCAGTCTTGTTGTGGAGAAACTTGGTGACACACAGCAGAAAGATGTTAAAGAGCTCTGACGCTAGCACATACCCCTGGTCTCAAACTCTTGTCCTCCTATAGTCACCCAAGCAGTCATCCCATCATGGAACTGGCAGAGGATGTTAACACATTTATTGGGACAGCCAAACCTTAGGAGGACATCCCATAAGAGCTCTCTTTGCAAATGCAAATGCTTTGGAGACGTCAAAAAAAGACCATAAACAGGTCCAGATGTCGCTCCCGGCACTTTTCTTGAAGCTGCCAGGCTGTGAAGATCATGTCGATCTTGTTCCTATTCTTCCTGAATCCACACTGAGATTCAGGCAGCAGTGAGAACAGAAAGAAGTGATATGCCCCTGTTACTGCCTCAGATGGCCTTGTCACCCTTGTTCTTATAGATGTCTTCATTGCTGTGGGACGTTCTCATCAGTCCAGGCCTTGTTGCTGTACTAATAGAGGGTGTGCATACACATGTACCCTTCCTCTTTCAGTAGCTCAGCAGGGATATTGTCGGCGTCAGAGGACTCCTCCCGGCAGGTTGGTGGTAGACTGAGGTTGTGGACGTGAGGAAGTTCAGGCAGTTTGTTCGAGTGTCAAAATGTTCAGCCCACCTCAGCAGGATCCCATTTTGATCCCAGTGTCAGATCATCTGCTGTTTTCAGGGGAGTGACACAGCAATGTATTAGACCATAGATTTATGCAAGTCATTTTTATTGGCAAAGGACTGGATTTCATATGCCTTTTGAGTCCACCACTCATTCTATATGGCCTGGATTGCCTTTTGCACTTTCCTTTGACAAAAGCTGCCCAATGTGCTTTGTGCATGTCCTTTAGCAAGTTGTGACTGGTGTCTGAGTTATCGTCAATTCAGTCTTGGTGGTTCCTGCTCTTATGGTCAATGGACTGGGCTGCTGCCTTGTAGAGGGCATAGCTGATATAAGTCCACAGTTGTTGTACTGAGCACAAAGTTCCAGCTCCCTTAGTTTCTTAGTTAGGAAGTGTCAAAACTCTTCTTGTTTCTGTGTTTCCCAGGTGGTTGCAATTTAGCCACTTTTTGTTGGGCTTTTGCAGCTGCAAGTGGGGACGTACTTTTATATGTAGCCACAATCGTACGATGGTCAGTCCAGCACTCTGCACATCTCATGGCATGGGTGATGAGAACATCCTTGATGCAGGTCTCACAATAATAAGATCAATCATGTATCAATGTTTAGAACGAGGATCCATGAGGTCTTCTATGTTGCCTTCTGCTGGAACATGGTGTTGTTTGTGGTAAGGTTTTGCTCAGAGCAAAGAGTAAGTAGCCTCATGCCATTTGCACGAGGATCCGAGCTTCATCCAGAGCCCGATGACAGCAGTCGGTGCATACTCATTGAGAAGTGTGGCATAGCAACGTCAGCTGTAATGTGGCTGTTGAACTGTAAATGTTGAGGTGAGGAGGGAGCTGAGTCTGAAGGTGGAGCTCTTGATTAACCAGTTGATCCACATTCCAGCTCTCAGGTGTGGTCAGGAGCTTTGGATAATGACTGAAAGAATGAGGCAAGCAGACGAAATGAGTTTCCTTGGCAGGGTGTCTGGGCTCAGCCTTACAGACAGCACCAGGGGCTCGGAGATCCTGAAGGGAGCTCGGAGGTTGCGGACAGGGAGAGGAGCGTCTGAGCTACGTTACTTTACCTGTTGCCTTCACAACCTGGATCTGGATAAGTGGCCAAAACTGGATGGACGGATGGTACTGTTCAATGGGCAACATGTTATTACTGTCAACTTCCCCACAAAGCCACACAGAAATTACCAAAATTAGAAGGACACGAACATATTTGGTAAGAGACAGGGTTACTCCTAGAATAAATCATCCAAAGTATTATCGTGTTTTAATGACGTATATCCAAAAACAAAACTGGATCTGGTTGTAAAACACAGTGGAAAAGCAAGGAAGCACCTAGAACCAAGACTTTACTGGTTCTTACAGTCCAGCAGACGTGTCATTGAGGCCTGATAGTAGAAAACAGCCACAAGTTGTAACTAATGGCTTAGTTAATGGTAAATAAATACATGACTAAAGCTTAATAGATCACATATAAACCATTAATAAGAACAACTTCTGGGTTGCCAGGTTGTGAAAAATGTCTGCCCTCGTCCAGCGTCACAATTCTGTCATTTCATTTCAGTGTTCTTGTACAAGAATGAACTTCACACACTGATAAACGATCCATAAATATCAGTTAATGTCAAAAGAATCTGATCTTGACATTGAAAGTATTTCATCTTTCCTCTTTCAGTGTTCTTACCTGAGCTGTTTGCTTCAGGAAGCTCTGTGATGCTGAGGAGGAGGAAGAGCAGAGAGCACTCAGTCTTCACAGGTTTTATTCTCCAGCAGCAGGAGGAGGGATGATCTGTTCACATGATTTCACAGAAATTCTGTTCACTTCTCCTCCCTCTTATCAGATCTCGTACTTTCTGTTTCCTTTTGTAATTGTTCTTCCTGAAGATTAAAACAAATTACATTTAGTGTTGGGTTGCTGTTTGTTACGCCCCTGAAAAATGGGGAGAAATAATCACGAGAGTGATATCGTTGTTTTCTCAGCAAGAACTTTACTCTAATAAAAGGTTTTACAGAAATAACACAAAACAGAAAATATACCTCTTTCTGTAGAAAGTGCACATCTTTGCCTTTTCTAATATCGCTGTCACCACAAAACAGCTTAGGTTCAGTAAACTCAAATCACTAAAGTGCATGAAACATTGTTATCTTGAGAAAAGTGCAAAATATACAACAATATGTGTACATGTGAATCACAGCTGACACAAAATGGCAGCGGTACTCTGCAGCTACGGGTTGCTCTCATGATGTATAATGAGAACTGGATCCAGCCGCTCCGTCTCAGGCTCACCTGAACCACAGAGACTCTGTAAATCTGGATTCAGCTATTTATGCATTTTACAACTTTTAGGACGTCATGATTTAAATAAGAGCTGTTTAAGTGTTCGTACTGGAGAGTTGTTGTACCTCAAAAAACATAATCTGCTGATTTACAGACGTCTCTTTCACAATGTAAGTCTATGGGAAAAAGTCTCTTGGGGCCAGTGTGCATCACGTGACCCAGAAGTTGTAATTACACGGTTTGTCCACTATGTCAAACTGGCTTCAAAGCCTGGTTCTCTTCCTGGGGGCTTGGTTGCTCTCTGCTACAGAGCGGGGGCTCTTGTTCACATTTACACTTTACTAAACTTGACTCTAATTTACTCAAACTGTCACACAAACACTCTTGAAAACTCTGGACATGTTAACGTGTGATTCCAGTGTTATTTAACTTTGTTTAGCACCCACAACATACCTGAAGAACGGGGAGAAATAATCACGAGAGTGATAATGTTGTTTCCTCTGTGAGAACTTTACTGAGGAAAATACCACGAATCACCAGGTATGAGGGCGGAGACAGGTCGATCTCAGAATCTCAGATTTAGACCACCATGTAGATCACAGATCAACACTTTCACATCTTCAGTTAAACAATGAAGAATGAAGTAAACTGTCATATAAACAACTTTTCTTTTAGCATTTTAACCTTTTAACACATTTTAGATTTTAACTGCATTACCAAATTTTGGTTTTAGTCAATTTAGTCGTTATGAACTTTTACTTATTGTATGATCTTTTTAATCTTGTTACAGATTTTAACATTACAGACCATGAACTTAGTAATGTATTATTTCTACTTTCTACATTTAGAGACAGAAGCCACAACAACCCACAGTTTAGCTGTACAAACCTTCATCACAGCACTCATTCAGACCAGAGTCATTCAACTTTCACATTAAGACATGGCTCCATAAACTCCAGCTGATGATGGAGTGGTGGAAACCAAAGAGTCAGTATATGACCTAATGCAACAGGTACAGAGCACCATGATCCTTCATGTGGAGTTTACCTGATGTTCCTCTGTCAGCTCTGTGATTGGCTCTTTAGCTGCTAAACGCTCCCCTGTGTTCACAGCAACATGTGTTCATAGCGGAGTGATACGAGGCAGCAGAGAGAGAGGAGGAAGGTTTTGCCTCCTGCAGCTTTAAAGACTCTATTTTCTCTGCGTGAGGATCCAGATCTGTTCAGTCTGACAGCTGTTTGCTCTGTAAACCATCAAGTTCAAGTCTCATCTCGTTTGATGGTAAATGTTTGTCAAATGTCAAATGTTGTTTCACTCTCAATGCCAACCTGTTTCTGAGAAGTCATGTGACACACAGCCCCACCCTTTGACTACCTGCTCCACCTGTCTCACTGATGATGGTTTGATCTGGGTTTTCTGCACCTGTTATAACAGGTCGCACAGCAACATAACAAAGACTGCAGCAAACACAAGAAATGGTTTGAAAAGTGGAAAATGGAACCGAGGAGTGAACAGACAAGTTAAAACAGGCTCAGAGATGCAGGAAAAAGATGTGGAAGACAATTTCTCAACACATGAATCTGAGAAAAAACATTAAATCACTAAATAATACGACAAAAGTTAAGAAAGGCCTTCGTTTGCTGAATGAACTGAGGAGGTTTTACTCGACACTCAGGAGATTCATGAAGCAGATATTAATGCTTCAGTCCTTCAAAGTATAATATGGCTGAATACGTTGCTGCAGTACTTTAGTCAGTATAGTTGGAGTCTGCATCAAAGATTAAAGGAGTCAGTCCACCTGTCCAGGTAATACGAGCCGGCTGTGTAAGCAGGGCCTGAAAGCACCGTCACACCCAACTCATGTCCTTAAATCCCTGCTGGTGAAAGGCTTATAGTTTCTCAGTGTGAGCTGAACCACTAAAACATTCATTTCTTCCTGCAAGAGTCAGCAGACACTCAGAGGTTGTACAGTGTGTTTCAAAAGATTGTTGTTCGTTCGCAGCTTGAGGTGAAAACAGGACTTCAGGGGAAACGAAGTTCATCTGTATGATGACGATGCTGACTGGACAGACAGACAGACACTCTGCTGATCTGAACCTTTCATGAAATCCTGTGAGGACAGAACCCAAAGCTCCTGGCTGAACCTGCTTCACTTCATGCACCTGGATGACAACAAGGTCCTGTATGTTACAGTAACAGCTACATGTAGTGGGCTGGGGCTTGAACACTGGCTGCCTGAAGTGCTTAACAAGAGTTAACTGTTGACTTTGGTTCAGTGTGTTTAGTTGATTTGTGACGGACAGGTACAGATTAATATTGACTTTAGCAAAAGTCAACAGCTTTCCTCTTGTAGAAGGCTGCGAGACCGGATATGGAAATTATTTCACATGAATGTAAAAATACGTAATGACAGTCTGCCAAATGTTGGTTGACTTTGGGTGATTTGACATAGGGGGGGTGATGTGTTATGCTGTTTCAGAAACTCTACAGAAGTTTCTCTTTGGATCAGAGCTGCAGCAGGTTGGATTTCATTCTGCTCCTGGACCCTGACGCACTAAGAGGGTTTACAACCTGTGGGGAATAAAAGTATCCTAACACTGGAAATAGAGATAATAATAATGATAAAATGATTGTTTAAAGAATCACTGGAAGTCTGAGGAAATATATAATTGTATAAGTGCATGTATTCAGACAGTTTTAATAAGTACACATAACAAGAAAAAAGATGAAGAACACCAGAGTCTGACAAAGCAAAGCAACAGATGCATCATTCTCGCATACGTGTCAACCTACAGAGTGAACATGGAAACCACCTAAGATACAGAAGCATGTGTTTACACAAGCATTAATGATTATGGAAAACACCTAGGACACTGTGGCAGGCTATTTTTAAAAAATAGACTCAACACTAGGAGTAGACACCATTAATTACTGACCAAGCAGATATGGGTCCTTAGGGACTTGGAAAACACAGTTGACACAGTTATTTATTACAAACCAAGCAGATCAAGTTTCTGTGACACTATTGATTATCAATTGGCTGGAAAGGGGATAAAAAAAGAATATAATTGTGTCTGACTGGGAAAACAGCTCAAGGTCAGAAGGAGGTACCAAATTGTGAAACCACAGTAGGAGGGGTACCAGAAAGAGTATAAAAGGCAGGATTTGTTCACTGTAAAGTCAGTCGTTCCATGGTAGGACTCATGTTTGCTGTACTGCTTGCTTGAACAGTAAACTTTGCTCACATCTGAACTCTTTTTGATTCAGTGTTTTCTTCATTAGAGACACTTTTTAAAGTGTGGTGAAGATCCTGAAGAAATCTGGCCCATCTTCGAGATTTTTCTTCCACAAACCGCCTCGTTTCTCTCCACAAAATTCAACTTTGGCCTGGAACTGATTCAGCCACAGGTAGCTAGTGAATACACCTGCTGTACACACAACTTGTTAAACTATCATGATGGAAAGGTACAACACACCGGCAACATACGGTACCTGTCAGAACACCACTGCTTTCTATGTGAACCTGAACAAACGTGGGCTGAGTTCTACGGAGACTGACTGACGCGTCAAACGACATAATGTTCTGCAACGTAGCTGGATGTTAACGAGCAGAACAGCATTTAAAGAAACAGCTCTCCAGCACAAAGTCACGGCACAGATCTCCTGCAGCCCTCTGAGTCTGTTTTCATGGAAAGGAAACTGTGACTCTACCTGCTGGACAGCTGTGATGATCTGGAACTAAAAATAAAGGCTTTTGCTTTCAAATTCAAAACCAAGCCAAGCGAACTGCTGCTGTGACTGTGTGTTTCAGGGAGTTATGTGGAGGTTTGTCCTGACTGTCGGTCTGCTCTGCTGGGGCTCTGAGGGCGCAGTGACCTGCAGAAATAACAACAATGGTCAAGTGGACTGGTGAGGCAACACTTCTAGTGAACTCTGATGCAGCAACCAGGTGCATGTGATCAACACTTCCTCCTCTGAGTTTCTTCTTTTCACTGTTTTTTCGACTGTTTCACCAGGTTCATCTTATACAAGGCACCCAGACTGAAGAACAGGCTCACTGGTCTGGAGTATCTTTACATTGATTCAGCTGGGATGACGACGATGAAACCGTCTGCACCGAACTTTAAGCCCATCAGCCATCCTGATGCCGTCCTGGCAAACACCCTGCGGCCCCTCTTTCATCCAATCAGATCAATGGTGAGAATCATCTTGAAACTGTTTCAAGGAAACCGTCACTCAGACTGATGATGAATGTGATGTCTGCTACAAATAATGATAATAATAATAATAATAATAATAATAATAATAATAATGCTATCAGTTACATGATGCTCAGAATCACTCTCTCTCTGTTAAAGCTGCTCTCACACAGCAAGTGAACAGCAGTCAGCAGTTTACAGATCTGATGTCTGCAGATGTTTCTGTGCAATGAAGGAGAAAAGAATTCATAAGAAGCTGTTCATCCCACAAACATCTGCTCCATCCTGCAGATGTTTGCAGCAGCTGTTGAGGCAGAGAGGGAACAACATGAGGATACCGCTCTCTGGATTGGCTGTGTGCATCCCATCATGTAAAAAACTAAACAGTGTCATTCAGACCTGCTGAATGTTTCTTCTCTTCATTCTGCATCATTTACAGCCGCCGAACTTTGGATTCATCAGCTACAGCGACCAGCCTCCAGGATGTAGCGCTCAGCAGGAGTTTGGCCACAGTAAAGGTAGAGAGAGAGATGTGTCTGAACCTCCATCATGTTTCCACAAAGTCCCGTCAGTCTGAACGTCTGCTTCTGTAGCCGACAGTCCAACATCTGTGGTGGTTTAATGATCCACCGTGCAGATCCCTCACATCACTTCTTCATTAACTCTTTGTGACTCCTGTTCTTTCAGCTTCTGTCTTTGAATTATATGAATGAGTGTTTATATTGATGTGTTGAGTGTTCCTGCTCCTCAGGAGTCCTGATGGTGGATAAAACCGGATCTGGACTCTGGCTCCTGCACAGCACTCCACGGTTCCCGTTCAGAAGAGATCAGAATCATTTCTGGCCTGACAGCGGAGCAAAGAACGCTCAGACGTTCATCTGTGTGACGTTCCCCTACGACCAGTTCAGACACATCGGTAACGAGCTCAGTTCTCTTCATATTTACGCTCTTAGTGGCTGATTTGAACATTGTTTGTGTCGTATTAAACTGTTTCCAGGTAAACACCTGCAGAACATCGGAGCTTTCCCATTTGAACATGATGTTCCAGAGGACTTCCATCAAGAACTCAAGGACGCTGTTAACTGGGTCCAGAAACCCCCCCCCAACAACTTCCAGAAGCTGACATCAAGTGGACAAGAGTTTCATAGCTTTGCTAAACAGCAGTCAGATCAGCCAAAAGGTGAGCGTTCTGCATGTTTGACTGAAGTAAGCTGTAAATAAAAGCTGCTCATCACGGTTAAACTGACTGCTTTAACATTTAAATGATGGAAACACACAGCGGTTCAATGTTTAACATCAAATAATGTTTGCAGTCAGAGACTCTTACACACTAACTTAGGCTTTGTGACTCCGGCTGCCACATGTGAAGCATCTTTTAAAAGCACTTCTAATCTCCGATCAGAAAACTTCTTCCTGCTTTATAACTTCTAACCGGTTTGATTTTTCTTTGCTTTCTTGCTGTGCGGCTCCATCAGGCCAGCTGCCCTCAGATGATCTACTGCTAAATAAATCCACGCTGAGTTCTGATGTAGAGTTGAACTTTGGTGTTAACTTCTGATGGTGAATAACTTCTGGTCTCAGCGACAGACGGTGGAGCATCAGTGTGGGCCTGCAGCCAGCAGGGTCAGGGCGTCACATTCACAGAAACTGAATCCAGTATCCAATCCAAATCCTTTCAAATCCCTTATTGAATCTAATTAGTTACTTGCAATTTTTAAAGCTAAAGTTAAAATAAGAAGAAGTGAATGATCAGCTTTGGCTGATGAGTTGGAAACACTAACATGTCGTGTGTCATGGTGTGTGGTCATGTGTCGGTCTGGAACAGGAGTCACGGTCTCTGTAACACGGCTGCTGCTGTCTTCTCGTTGTTCTTGCAGCTGGAGATCTTTACGTCAGCCTTGCACAGCTAGTCGGCAGTGATGTGGAGGTCCAGACGTGGGGCTGCCAGACAGGCCGCAAACCCTCCTACTGTGTGACCGGCATGCACAAAGTCTTCAATATTAAAACTATAAGCGGTGACCTGGGTACCTGGGAGCCTAAAAACGACCATTCAAAGTGGTGTGTAGCTAAAGATTCAAATAATGATTGGATCTGTATTGCTGATGTAAACAGGGCAAAAACCCAGTACGAGAGGCGCGGGGGGGCACTGTGCTTTCAGAACATGAGAATTAAAAAAATATTTCAGAAATTAGCTGGAGGCACTGATGACTGTACAGCTTCAAACACCATGGACTGTGACGACGACATGACTGACAGCAACACCCCCTCACTGATGGGCTAAACTGTTAATTTCATACAATAACAATACATACAATCAGAACCCAGATCTTTCATGGTCATGGTCTGATGGACAAGAATGTCACTGTTGATGATGGGATGTAATGACTAAATATCTGCACTGTGTCCTGTCAGTATCACTGTATCACCATTCAACTGGGATGGATAAAATAAATCAAATCCAACAGACACCTTGTTTTCCTCCTGTGTCTATGACCGTCTCTTACCCTCTTTGACCCCACCCCCAATGCTCTAATTATGAAACATGTTGAAGAAAATATTAAAGCTCCTCAAGTCACTAAACGTTGCTATCAGATGGCATGACGTCTCATACGAGTTACAGCGTCCATCACACGGCCAGCAGGTCTCAGGTGTGAAGGAGGCTCCATCAGGACTCAGGAGACAGAATCCTGCTGCACACCAGGCTACAGGATTATACTGACGTTGGTCTGTGTGGTCACTTTGGATGTTGCTGCTGCAAGGAATTGTGGGACGGAAAAGGATGGTCCAGTGTTCTCTCTGCTAAAGGAGATAAGACAGGAAGCAGTGAAGCACCTTTCCTCAGCATTTAGAGAAGTGGACCAGCTCTCAGATCCTTCAGTGAGGAACCTTCCTGAGCAGAAATGCTGGTCCACTGCGAGACCCTACAGGTGTTTTCACTTATTTTGCTCCTCTCAGGTGGACGAGTACAGAGTGAACTTGACTGACACCTCTCAAACCCTCTGATTACTTCCATTGCACGTGTTTAGGTGGGAGAAACTACACCTTCATCACTCTTATTGGTTCTTGAAGTTTGGTGAGCATCCCTCTGCACAGCTTCAACCTGAGCACAGGTAGAATTAGCCAGAATCAGTGGAAACACCTGGGAGTGATTTCCTAAATGAATAAAGTTGATCAAATGATTTCCTACTCAGCTGATAAAGTCAGTGTGTGTTTGTCTGCCCTCTAGTGGACGTCCTCGTCTCTGCTGATGTCAACAGCAGACTGATGAGGAGGAGGAAGAGTAAACATAAACCCAGTACATGATACACTGATGAAGAGTCTAATGTCATATTCCAGATATATATATATTATTATTATTATATATTATATTCACAGATCAACGTGAATATCTTCATTCTGCATCAGACTTTCAGACTCGTTCAGTCTTTGTGTCTGTAGATCACAGACGACTCCCATCTATCCTCCCGAACAGAAAACAGCTCGGAACAAAACAGCGTTCTGTGTCCGTCACCTTTTTACAGCATTTGGGAGCAAAAACAATGAATATGAAGTTTAAAAGACAGAAATCCAGACACGTCATCCAAATACAACATGAACGCTGTCAGTGCTGCAACTAACCATTACTTTCTTTATCAGTTAATCTGTTGGTTTTCTTCACAATAACAAATGTCCATCCAGTTTCCAAGAGTCTAAGGTGACTTCTTTAAGTCCAACAGTCCAGAACCCAAACGGATTCAGTTTACTGAGATAGAAACCAGAGAAACACTGAAGCTGGAAACAACTTTCCTTAAAAAATAAGACTCAAAATGATTAATGGATTATTAAAATAGTTGCCAATGAATTTTCTGAACATTAATCAGCACACAGTTTATGATGGTTAACTATTATTAATGTGCTGTTGGAGCAGCCGACAGAAGTCATTAGATGTATTCAGCCCCTCCTCTCTGATGTGAGTCACCTGGATGATGCTGATGGTGAACACCTCTGGTAAACACAACTGTCATCAACATAAGGAACAAACGCGTTCCCCACGTCAGCAGATGGCATTAAGTCCTATCAACGTCGTCTTGATTGGCGAGACAGTTCTCTGCTCAACAGCTTCTTCAATGTAAAATCATCCACACAAACCTGCTGCCAGTCCGTCAGGGGCGAGCTGGGTACCTGCGTTTTAAAGCTCCTTTCAGACCTGCACCCCTTCACCTTCATGTGATGAGAGTTTAACATTTACCACGACAACAGTGTGACTGTGAGACCTGAGACATGGTGAGTCTGAAGTGAACACAGTCAGATTCACACAGACTGCAGCTGTAAATTATCTGTCTGCATCTCTTACACACAAGGACAGAAATGAGGAAACTGTGAAAGAGCTCATTTTAAGCTGCTGAGGAGATTCTTCTCACATCAGTCTGTAAAAACTCTCTTTCCTCTGGCAGAGCGCCGGAGCACAAGAGGTTAATAACACTGAACAACAATCTGACAACAGGCAGCAAAACGCTTTACTTACAACTGAGAGCCAACAGGAATTAACGGAGTCCTAACATCCTGTCAGATATTATGAAGCAGGATTCACTCTGTAACGATGTGAAATGACGAGACAGATTGGATTCACTGTGAGAGGAGGAGGTGAACATCCTCACGCTGGTCAGTAATTCGTTTTAAAATCCATCAGAAACACTCTTCTTCCTCTTCATCATTATGTTTTTCTGCTGTGTGAATGTCACAAAGCCGATGAAGCAGCGATGTCGTATCTGAACAATACTGCAGGTGTGAGAATAAATACATCAAGTCTACATCAAAATGCATCCAGTGCAACAAAGACATGATTCTGCTGTCAGGAAGGAGGCTGTGCCCCTTCTTGTATTTAACCTTTAACCTTCTGCTGTCCACCACTATCTGTTTATCACCTGAAGTCAAAGTAAACCTTCAGCAGTCAGCGATCAATAACATTTAACTCCTGCAGGTAGATGATGAACAGAATATTTGAGCCAATAAAAATGAAGCTTCAGTTTAGTTGATCAGTGATTAGTTTTAACGATTGATTAACTCAGTTTCACAGTTTGGCATTTTCAACTTTTGTTTCATGATTTTTAGCTTCCTGTTGGTCACCGCGTCACAGTCTCACCTGAACCAGGTGGATTTTTACCGTTTAGCAACTTCCAGACCGGCACCGGGAAAATCCCTCCCCCTCCGGATCTCCACCAGCGGCTCAGAGTCCGACAACAGCGCCTCTAGGCCGGCCAAACCTCCGTCTGCGTCCCGGTGCGGTTCCTCTGCCGTGTTGAGCCGGACTAGTCACCAAAGTGATCCAAACCCAGGCCCTCACCATCCGTCCGGGGGCCGCCGACACGACCGAAGAGCGGCTGGAAGCTGGATCCACCTGGTCATTAGATCATTAGAACCGGAAGTTGAACCGCTGCATTCGCACGTGCGGGTTAAAGTGTTGGCGGGAGCTCAGAGACAAAAATAAAATGTAATTATTTAATTTGATTTCTTCTGCTGTCCGTGTACTTGTTACGATGTCATGAATATTGCAGTAATCCTGTAAATCACAATATTTATACTTCATCATTTATTGATCTAACTTCCGGAAACTGAGCTCTGATACAAACTGTGACTGATGATCCATTAAAGCTTCTCTGACTGCAGACTAAATATCTACGGGGGGGGGGTCCTCAGTACCAGTGGGGGAGTATAAGTACATTTTCTCAAGGTACTTGTACTTTGAGTATTTCCACTTTATGATACCTCATATCTCCAGACGTTTGTCATGAACTGAAGGATGAAGAACCATCACAAAGCTGACTGTTTCTCTGAGCTCATGAAATGTTAAACTTCTTAGAGATACGTGGTTCTCACAGGACAGATGATGATCTTATAGACCATGATGCATTGCTGCAGATGAAACCAGCCAACAGGATATAAAGGAGCAGGAACATTCATCCACAAACACTGATACTACAGGAGTACTGTTACTGCTCATAATACAGAAGTAAGATTTTGAATGCAGGACTTTTACGTGTAGTACTTTTACTTAAGATGTAATACTTCGTCCAGCGCTGCTCGGTGCTGCGTAGTCTTCCTCAGGCTGCATGTACGAGGCCAAACAGCAGAGGAACCAAAGAAGAATCTGAAAAGTGATCATGAGAGGAAAAAACGACTTCGTCTGTCACTTTATTTTCATCTTTTTCTTAATAACATGCAGCAGAACGTGAAGCTGGAAGTACAAATAGAAACTGTGTTGCAGAGGTACATTTACTCAGGTCAGCTACTGTGTACTTTCTACTTCTACCCACTACTCACAGTTATTGTTACTGTTTCAGATTTTACACATAAACACAATATATTTTGTAATAATATGATAAATTATGATGTATCACACATTAACAACCCAACTGTATATAAAGCAGTTAAATTAGCTTTAGCTCGAGCAGCTGCAGCAATTAAATGCTGCTTAAACATTAAATATTGCATCAGTTATGACAAGAAGCCGTACTTTTACTTTTGATACTTGAAGTACATTTTGCTCTGATACTTGTGTACTTGTGTCTAAAATGAAGTAAAGGATCGAAAAACTTCTTCCACAGCTGGAAAACAAAACCTCAGAGACAGAATTAATCAATATACAATCAATATAATCAAGTTCACACGAGATAAATAACGTAGAGCATTAAACTGTGAGCATGTATGAATCAACTAATACAAATATTTCTGTGCAGATTTTCTAAATTGTTGATTCAAATCAAAAACTAATCAATAACTCTGTCAGATGAAACATTGAAGCTACCGATGCTAAGCTAACTAAGCTAACGGCGTAGCGTTAGCGCGTCACGCTGTCCTCCACGGTGGCGGGGTCCAGGTACACGTACGGCAGCTTCTGGTCAACGTTCCTCGCTCTGATGTCACAGCTGAGTCGTGTCAGGTCGCTACGGAAACGAGCCGCCATCTCCACGGGAATGCTCTCTGTGAAGTGCTGCTCCGCCGAGCCGCCCAGAGGAACCTGAAGGACATTAAACATATATTCTATATAATCAGCGATTGTTTTGCCAAATAAAGTTACATTTAAATTTTCATTTTAATGAAAGAATTTAACAGATGAAAAGATTCTGACTGTAAATATCAGCATGTTCTTATCTTTACAAACAGCAGCTTCACAAAACTTTCATTTCAAAAAGTTCATTTTAAGAAAGATGGCGGCAACTTCACCGTACAATCTTATTACAATATGATTTAATAATTATATGGACAATATAAGTTACATGTATATCTGTTTATATTCATATGAAGCTCTGGAAAAAGCTAGTAAGTGGACCTTGAGTGAAGATCAGACCAAAGGTTCATGATGAGATGAGATGAAACCGGTCTGCGGCGTTCTGAAACCTGAAACCAGTTTACACCAACGCAACTACATGAGACGGTGTATCGTTTCCATAGCAACGACTCTCTGTACTTATGTTCTATCTGCCGGCTTTTCAGGCAGTTTTGTACCTGGATATAATTTGTAGCATCTTAAAATCTGAATGAGGATAGTGAGTTACTTTCTACAGTTGCATTTCTAGTATTGACGAAAACAAAAAAACGAGGTTGAGATGACCAGCTGAATTCGCTACGAACTGATTGGCTGTTGAAATAGGTGACGTGCCTTACATTCTAAAACCAGCCGCTGGCGACTCGACAAGCTGATTTGCAGGTGACGCCATCAGGCGGCTCGAGTCCAGCTGAGACGGGACAGATCACACCGCTGAAACTTTTCCTGAAACACTCGAAAACGGTTTAATCTTGTCTGAACTGGTCTGAACTGAAAGAACAGAAGGAGGAGGACTGTGGATTTTGTCCTCCATCTCTTCCAGCCTAAACCGGGGGGTCGGGGGCCACAGGCAGACAGACAGACAGGCAGACAGACAGATAGACAGACAGGCAGACAAACAGACAGGCAGACAAACAGACAGGCAGACAAACAGACAGGCAGACAGGCACTTCTATTAATGCTCCACGTTCTTCATGTTAACACAAAGTGTCGTGTTCCTCCATGTTGTGTTGTTGTGTGTTGTTGTTGTTGTGTTGTGTGTTGTTGTTGTTGTGTTGTGTGTTGTTGTTGTGTTGCTGTTGTGTTGTTGTTATGTTGTTGTTGTGTTGTTGTTGTGTTGTGTTGTGTTGCTGTTGTGTTGTGTTGTGTTGCTGTTGTGTTGTTGTTGTGTTGCTGTTGTGTTGTTGTTATGTTGTTGTTGTGTTGTTGTTGTGTTGTGTTGTGTTGCTGTTGTGTTGTGTTGTGTTGTTGTTGTGTTGTGTTGTGTTGTTGTTGTGTTGTGTTGTGTTGTTGTTGTGTTGTTGTGTGTTGTTGTGTGTTGTGTTGTGTTGTTGTTGTTGTGTGTTGTGTTGTTGTGTGTTATTGTGTTGTGTTGTTGTTTGTTGTGTTGTTGTGTGTTGTTGTTGTGTGTTGTGTT
>VMKM01004028.1:0-23928 GCA_008360985.2 Macquaria ambigua | reverse complement strand
AATCACATCTTCTCATTATTTATCATTGTTTTTACTCACTGAAGCTTAAAAACATTTGAAACACAATCTGGTGTCGTGTAAATTGATACAGATTTTAAACTCTGTTTATATGTGTCCCAGAGGCTTAACTCTCTTTTGACCATAAAGAAATAATAATAATAATAACAATAATAATAGTACCTTTTTGCTTTTATTATTGTAGGTATCTTAAACTACAGAAACATCCTCGTTGCAACTCCTGTTATTTGTTGTGAGTAGGGCTGGGGCGACTCATAATCACAATGGCTGCACCCGGTCAAAGCGTGGACTCCCCCGGAGAACAAGCTGCAGCTAAAAATCCTCGCCCACGATCGTCTGTGGGAGTATTTTAGACAGAGACCCAACAATGTGGCGCACCCTTTTAGCTCTGCAAGTTGGAAATGGCTTATCACAGCAGTACACCTGCTAAGCACGAAAGCAAAGCCGGAGCGTTGTGTCAAGACGGCACCGTCCCCTACTTTCTGTCCCCAGCCAAGCATGATCACTGTATTAGGATCATCAACACACAGAACATGTTTCTATTAGCTCAATATGGAGTTTCTAAATGTTCCTTCATCGCCCCCATGTTGTAATTGTAATTTCTGCACCGCTGCTGTTATGGTAACATAACGTTACACCATGCGTCATCTAACGTTGTTGGCATTTTATATTTTCTGTTTACTTTAACGGCCATGTGTCATGAGCGACTCACTGTGAAACAGACAGTACCAGTTAAGACTGGGCTATTTTTTGTTGTGGAATAATGCCCTGCAGTGCATACTTTGTTTCTTGTTATATTTGTTTGTTTTTAAGAGAAGATGATTGAATATTATATTGAAATATTAATATATTATTATTTTTAATATTTTTTCTTTATTTTTTGATATTATTAATGTTTTTGATATTTATTTAGGGTAAATTAATTGTTGTATTAATTGAGTAATAAAAAATAATCTTTAGATTAAAATAATAGATTATTCTAAAGATTATTTCAAATAATCAGATTATAATAATTAGATTAATCGATTAATCAGAGAGATATGATACTGGCTGAACTTTGACTATTTTCTCTTTGTATTTTCTGTACAAATGATGAGGATGGGCTGCAGAAGGATACTGAAGTTTCACAGTGCCATGAATTCAACAGATTACACTGTATATCATGTCAGTAAATTTATGAACATGTACTAGACTTAATGCAAACATAGAATTTGATGATATTGCCACATGTTTTGAAAATATTCATGTGTTGGAAAGCAAAAAAAAAACGATTTTAGTATGCTATCAACTCAGACTACACAGTAGAAGTAAATTATGTTCACATTAATTATACTTCATTGCATTTTATTTACACTAGCCATGTTTAATGTTCTCTTTAAGCACACTTCAGTACAAAAATAATACTGTTGTTAGGTGTACTTGCTAGTTCCAGTACATAACTACCTGTAAAACCATTTTTGCTTTTAAATTTTGGTTTGTGTAGGCCTACAGATTAAACACACAAGATACAATGTGTTACTTTGTGAGCTGTAGAGGTAGGCTAGAACTGATAAAATACACGGAGTAGGACACAAGCTGAACACACCTCTGGATTAACTGTATGCGTTACCATGGTTACCAGATTATCTTGCATACAGTAGATCTCTTAAACGGATTGCTTAGAAGGTCACCCTTAACAGCTGAAGTCATGTTTAAATCATGTATCTACTACCACTAAATCCTGTGGTTGAGCTGGTTGCTTTTTACACCACAAAACAACCAGAGAACAGCGTGTAACAAAATAATGTAAGCTCATACGTCCACTTACAAGCTTTGAACTACGTCTCACAGCCTTCTTCAGCAAATGGAGCAGGTCCAGATGTCATCATGTGACCTAATTTAATTATGGAACTTTGGTCACGAGCTTTGGGTAATATGTGTATCAATATGTATATGTAGTAAATATCTTATTGACTTCCTTGCAGAAAGTTCGATCGATGAAACTAGAGCCGGCAGGCGATTAGTTTAGCTTAGCATTAACACTGGAAGCAGAGGGAAAGCTAACCTGGCTCTGTCTGAAGTTACGTGCTGGAGATATTTTTGGTCAGGCCAGGAAATAGGCAGGTTGGTAGCGAATAAGTGCATTCCCCAAAATGTAAAACTATTCCATTAACCCATTATGAAAATATGCTAAAAAGAATTTGGCCTGCAGTGACAACATTCACTTTCTTGTTTGGAGTTAGATGAGAAAACCGATACCACTCTCATGTCTGTGCACTAAATACGTAGCTGGTGCCAGCAGCAGGTTAGCATAACTTAGACTGGAAATGAGGGGAAACTTTTTTATATGGATTAAACAAACAAGATATAACGTGTTAGTTAGCCTTAGAGTTGCTTGTAGGTGTATTTTTTTTAACCTTTTGGACAGAGCCAGGCTAGCTTCCTCTGTTTTCAGTCTTTATGCTAAGCTAAGCTAACCAGCTGCTAGCTGTAGCTTTAATCTCATCTAACTCTCGGCAACAAAGCGAATGACCATATTTCCTAAAATGTTGAACTATTTCTTTTATTTAGTCATAAGTCACTCTTTCAGTTATTAGTAACTGGTGTAATTGTACTATTTGGTTGGCCTGTATTTTGTTTTTGACCAGTAACAATGTAATAAAACATGAGAAATTACTTGGTGTTTGCTAACTGACGGATAAATAAATCCAATTACAGAGTTGTTGATGAGTCTTTTTTTCTGTAGTGGAAGCTTATGTAAAGCTAAGAAGATGAGTCACTCGTTTTACGACAGAACAATGAAACACATTAAAAATGGGTCAATTCAGAAATTCAGGCTCCAGGCTCCCATTTTGCGACTTTTTAAAAACCAACATATCTAGAATGTTAAATTTGTGACCCCAATTGCAAAACAAGATGGGCTTTTGTTTATTTTGGCCTGCAGGAGACCATGACCAAAGCTGAAATCACAGGATACAAGTCTTCGTTGCCTTCCTTGATGTAGTAGGTGAACAAAGGACAATGTCCAATGCATTCAGTGTCATAAATGAGGAGATAAATGGAAGGAACGGAGGAAGCTCCACATTGACAAGCAGCTTCTTGGAAGGAAAGCTGTCTTTATCAGGCAGAGCATTGGTCTTCTCCTTCATTCTTTTCCAGCTTTTTCAGCCTTGACCTCAATGATGTTACATTATGATACAGCATATCCTCCCATAATCATGACATTATTATGAGACCTAATTCATTGATATATTTCAATTTCGATCTAGCTTTCTATGATGTGCTACTAACGTAGTAGTGGCTCATGCCAGCCACCAAGCTAATGTGTATGGTAACGTTATAATGTTACAACACGCTCATAAAGTTATTTTTAGTATGATGTCTTTTCTTATTGTTTTGATTGAAAGACCCCTAGTGGCAGAAATTACATATTGTCAGTTTAAAATGGAGATTACGTCACCTTGGCATGAGTTACAGCACATTAGACGCTTCCATCCATCTGTTTTGTAAACTGCAAATCCTGTTCAGGGTTACAGGGTTTGGAGTCTATCCCAGCATGTCCCGGCGAGAGACAGTTTGCCAGTCCATCACATACTGAGAGAAAACCACACTGACACTTGCATGCACATCTAGCATACGGAGGAAACCCAAGCTGACATGGTGAGCAGATGAAAACTCCACACAGAAACATCACAGTCGCATGGTGGATTCAAACCCAGGATTTTATTGCTCTCAAGCCACAACCCTGTGCCCACAAAAACACACAACAGTGCAGTGGACTCGGTCTAGACCAAAGAAAAAAGAGATACATTGTTGCCTTATAGTTCTGGTCTATTTCATGTTCATGCTGACTTATACTAAGTGCATTCAACCATGTGGATACAGTCTAAAAATTGCAAGAATCATGCAAGTACAACAAGTTCATCAAATATGCCAAACTGCTACATTTAGAAATCATTAGAAATACATCATTTTTTATAGGCCAAGGTACAGTCTGAACAGATGAGTTTTCAGTCTACGATGGAAGATGTGTGCAGTTTTTGCTGTCCTGACAGCAAACAGTGGTGATTTTGTTGAGCGGTAGCTGGGCCCCTGAGGGAGGTGAGGGAGTCGTAAACATTTTGGCAGTAGCAGAGCGTAGCGGGCGGGCTGGGGTGTATGGTTTGACCATGTCCTGGATGTAGGATGGGCCTGAGCAAGTCACAGCACGATAGGCAAGTACCAGTGTCTTGAATCGGATTCGAGCAGCCACCAGTAGCCAGTGCAGGGCGCGGAGCAGCGGTGTAGTGTGGGCGATCTGGAGTAGGTTGAAGACCAGTCGGGCTGCTGCATTCTGGATCAGCCACAGAGGTCGGATAACACATGCAGGCACACCAGCCAGGAGCGAGTTGCAGTAGTCTAGACGCGAAATGACAACAGCCTGGACCAGAACCTGTGCCATATCTGCTCTGCATTTACAGATGACGAACTCACATTCACACATTATGATTGCCTGTACGTCGGAAAGTGTATGGATGCCATGTGTCCGCACTGTGAATTACCAAATTTTGATTGTGCATTGTTTGTGAAGAGAAAGAGATCATTTAAATGTATTTAATTAACTAATGGTGCAGCCCATGTCCCAGACTGCAGCAGTACATTTATCCCCAGCACAGAATTCAATTTAAAACATAAAACTCTGTTCTCTACATTAAACGTATCAGACATATAAAAAATGTTTTACATGAATATATATACATATAGTGAACTTACACTCTACACAAACAGATACTAAATAATTTAACGTAAAGCTTGTCATTTACATTTTATTAGATGTAGATATCTTTCTCTACACAAACAATGATGCTCAAGAAGATTGTGGGACAAGACCCTCAGCAGCAAGTCGAGCTCGCCTGCCCCCCTGCAGACTCACTCATCCCCCACATCCAGCTGGTGAACTATAGAGTGGCCTGTTACAAGCAGGCAGCTGAGCTGATTCTCTGGAGGCCTAAACCGTATAATGAGGGTCAGGTGGGAAAAGAAAGAGAGAGGGATTTAGGAGCCTGTCTGGTCTGTGGACCAATTCTGCCCCCATCTCTCATTGACCTGTCGGCTGCTGGTGTTAGTGATGACGATGAGGGAGAAGAGGATGATGATCAGTGAAACAGGGGGTTTTGATGACTTTTGCTTTCAATTAGCTAGTGTCATCAGACTGCCATCTATCAGTTTGAGTGATTGCCAACCATTTAATAACCTTCCAATTGATATAAGAGAATAAACTAGTTTCATTTGGCTATTGCAGGAAACTATTGCGAAACAAAATAGCAAAAGTGATATTGTTATGAGCCTGAAATTTGTTATTTGCCTGTTTTTCACCAATAAAGACTGGTTGCATCATGTCAGTGACCTTTTCATTTGATTCCTGGTGTCAAAGTTATATTAAAAAGTGGGTTCATTTGTCTGTAATCTGCGAAAATCAACTCAAGATGGTTGCCACACAAACCCCATGGGCCATTAGTTAACCTTGGCAACATGAAAAATTCTTAACTAGACACCATTAGGTTCCTAAGAAAACAGGTTACAAAAAATGGGAACCTATTTCTCCTGCTAGACTAAGTATATAATATAAAAATATTGATTATAGCAGCACTAACAGCAAAACAGACCAATCACAGGATTTGGTCTGTTTTGCATTTGCACTACAAACAAAGTCCACTTGGAAGCAGACCAGTCCCCTTTTTTAAGCCACGTGTTTCCATGTACCTGTCGAAATATCGCAAACAAGATTTTACGCTTAACTGAGGTGGAAAAGTTGGTGTGCAATGGAAACAGACTTAGTGCATTAATCATGACGTACCTGAGGCATGTGACTAAAACATCCAATGAAGCTTTTGCTTCACTGGAGAGACTAAAAATGGCAGCAGATGAAAACACCAGATCTGTATGGAGCGATAAGAAGACTGTAACCTTCCTCAAATTAATACATGAAACAAACATGAATGCTATATTTACATCAGGTTGTCCACATCATTTGAGGTTTGACTGGCATTCTTTTAATTACATCATCTCAGCTCCTAATATTCGCATAGCAATAGTAGATGAAAACGTGCTTTAATTTGTATTTTCTTTTGCTGATTTTCTGGAAATCTGTTTCAAATTTGTACTAAATTAAGATGGAAACTTGGCTTCCAAGCCCATGGTTCTCTGCCAGAAAATGGTGGATTACCCCCTTTGGGTTGGGAGTGAGTTACTGCCCCAGACGGAGTTCAAGTATCTCGGGGTCTTGTTCCCGAGTGAGGGTAAAATGGAGCGTTGGACAGGCGGATTGGTGCAGCATCAGCAGTAATGTGGGAGTCGTACCAGACCGTTGTGTAGGAGAGGGAGCTAAGCCGGAGGGCAAAGCTTTTGATTTACCATTCGATCTACGTTCTAACCCTCACCTATGGTCATGAGCGTTGGGTAGTGACCGAAAGAATGAGATTGCGGATACAAGTGGCTGAAATGAGTTTCCTCCGTAGGGTGGCTGGGCTCACCCTTAGAGATAGGGTAAGGAGCTCGGACATCTGGAGGGAGCTCGGAGTAGAGCCGCTGCTCCTTCGCATCGAAAGGAGCCAGTTGAGGTGGTTCAGGTATCTGATTAGGATGCCTCCTGGACGCCTCCCTTTAGAGGTTTTCCGGACACGTCCAACTGGTAGGAGGCCCCGGGGTAGACCCAGAACACGCTGGAGGGATTATATAACTGATCTGGCCTGGGAGTACCTTGGGGTCCCCCAGGAGGAGCTGGAAAGCGTTTCTGGGGAGAGGGACGTCTGGACAACCCTGCTTAGCCTGCTGCCACCACGACCCAGCCCTGGATAAGTGGAAGAAAATGGATGGATGGAACTTGGCTTCAATGCAGCTGTTAAGTCAAACCAGAGTTTGAATGACAGCACCGTTCACAACAGCCTAAACAAAGTGAACCAAATGGGAAAATGCATCAGAGTTATGTGTGAAAGCACAGTCACCTCAGAGGGGAGTTGGGGGAAGCTAAACCCACAGTCTACGAGCAGCCGACCTCTAACCACATCCCTACTTGTCCTTGAAATGATTTCCTTTCATAATCATAATTACAGGTCTGCACAGTCTCCCTATCCCTATGCATTCAAGCAGGGGCAATAGTGATTGCATTCATAAGCCAAGATTAGAAAACCCAGTTTGGTAACATGGATTCTGGGGAGGATTTTTTCATCTGCATCTAACATCTGCGTGTAGCAGTAAGGCCGAATTCACATAGAATCAGGCGCTGCAGCGAAAACGCAGATTTTCCCCATTCATTTGAACCGGGGTAGTGCGTTCAGGCTGCGGTGGTGGGGGCCGCAGGGGGGGCCGCATAAAAACGCAGCGGCCTGACGCGAAAAGTTGAAACAGATTCAACTTTTGGAGAAACGCAACCAGACCAGTCCGTAGACCAGCAGAAGCCCAGGTGAAGAAGAACTTTGTTTACCTGTAGCATTGTAGCATTAGCTGTTTACCTTAATATTCCGCTGTTTACTGAGCAACTGTGAAGATGGAAGAGAGAATGATCGATCGGCTCCGTGATGACTGTACATCAGCTGTTCAATTCTGCCACGAGGGAGCACAAAGACGTTAATCTCCGTGCAGTGGCTTGGCTTGTATCGGTCTCAAGTTGGGATTGCTGGCTAGTATCAGGCACTCCCACACCGCCACACAACCCTGTGGCGAATCGCCGCAATCGCCGCAACACCTGTTCTTTAAGCACCACCACCACCCCAGCATCCACCTGCAGGCTCCAGCTAGGGGGTTTAAGATATTTGCTCATCACTCCCCAATATCTGTTGCTATAATAAACATTTCAAACATGAGTTGTCTGACTGAAATGTAAAGGTTATCTTGACAGTGCTGAACCAGAAAACACAGGACCAACCCTGGGAATTGGGGCAAGTGATCAATTGCTTGTGTGTTCCCACAGACTAGTGCTGTCTGTGAGAGGAGAGAGTGGGTAAAGAAAATGCAGGGAAGCAGATAAAATATAACTAGAAATGAGTGGGAAAATCCGTCATTATTGGAGCAGCAAATGGGATCTTCTGATGGGCCGAGACAGAAACATAGTGGTGGCAGAGAGGGAGGGCAGCTGCAAATGTCAGAGGAGAGTGACAAAGAAAGTAAGAACGGTTTGAAATTCAAAACTGAAGTTGGACATGGGACTGTAGTCAATGCATCACTCCTTCACTCTGTTTTAAGATGGCGTTGATTGTCACACACACACTCAGAGTACACACTGTGAAAGCTGAAAATAATACAGCCTCAGTCTTCAAGAATTTATGACCACCATTAAAAATGTCTGTTCTTGCTGCCAGAGGCTGATTTACATGTATGTACTGTATATTTGTCATGTATTGGTGTACAGTAAGGGAGACCACACACGGTGGTAACAACTTTCTTTCCTGACCTCTTTGTTGTGTTTTGTTAACAATACTTGGGGTTGGAAATGCATCAGGGAACTGATCAGTTATGGAGGAAGTATTTAGATTCTTTAGTTAGGTAAAAGTACTAATACCACACTGTAAAAATACTGTTAAGTAAGAGTCCTGCATACAAGGGCGTAGGTTTGAATTTGACATTGGTGGGGACATAAAAGCGGTCCGCTTGAAGCTGAGGCTTTTTGCATTTAAGATATATATATACCATACATATGGTAGCCAACACATTCATAAAGGGAGTTGTTTTTATTATTTTATATACATAGTATATATAGCCCATGTTATCAAAACCATGTATGATTGAGTGCTTAAAAGACCTCTTAGTATACCAGTGCAAAAACAAATATCTACATTTACTCTTATAATCATGTTGTTACAAGCCTAGGCCTCCTCTGTGACCCTGCCTCTCCACCTGCCTCTCCACCTGCCTCTCCACCTGCCTCTCCTCCTCTGTCTGAGCTACTACACGGTCGGGTTGCTTCTGTCACCTGACAAAATAACACACTGATGCATGCCTTATGAACAGTTAGGAAAAACATTTATGGTTTAGTTGAGTATTATTATTACCGTTATTGCTGACTCTTAGCAATTAAGAAAATATTTTCTTTAAGTCACTTAGTCTACACTTTGACTTGTTGTAAAGTAGCTCCTAATGTCCACTCACACACACACACACACACACACACACACACACACACACACACACACACACACACACAACACTAACCTGGTCTTCTACTTTGTGCAGTCGTATCTCAGGGACATCACTGCTGGTTCGGTGTCTCATTCAGTGCTTGGTGCACTGTCAGGGGGCTTCATCTGGTGCAGAGGTTGGTGCCTTTTGATAACATCCAGTTTTGCTGGTGTCGTCGCAGTCCGGTGCGAGGCCCTCAGGTGGGGGGACTGCTGTCGTTTTGGGCTTTTAGCAGGGTTCGGACTAGGGTTGGTTCGGGCCCAGCTGGGAGTACCCGTTATAGAACTGGAGTTACATCCAGGTAACTAAACCACACAGCAGATAGCAGCAGCAAGTCAGATACACAGAGACACAGACACAACAGGAGTTTCTCTGCAAAGTAAAGCTGTTCATTTCCTCTATGAACATATAAGCGCATTACTCCTCTTTTCTGAGAATGACTTTCTGTAAGCATCCCTCTAAATGGTCTCAATTGAAAATTAATGGGAAAATCTAATCTTGAGGCCCTTTTCTGTAGAGGGTACATGTGTCAAAATCTGGTTTTAAACCCTTTTTTGTTTTAGTTTTGTGGTTATATCATATATACCACACTCCAGATCAGGGGTCAGGTAATATGCCAGCATAGAAAACCTCACTGGACAGAGAGTTTAACAGTAGGTTAAAAGGGGGTCAACAACTATTCTTGCCCTGGGCCCCCCTTGGCAGGTTAATCCAGCCCTGCTGTTGACCAGTAGGAGTGCTATAGAACACTGGTAGAAATAATCTCTTATAAAGTCACAGCAATATAAAACAGTTAAGTAATGTTCTTTTTCGGCATGCAAGTAACAATTATTTTCATTATCAAGGAATCTGTCAATTACTTTTTATGACTAATCGATTAATCATTTAGTCTATAAAATGTCAGAAAATAGTGAAAAATGTCACAAGTTACCAGAACATGCAAGCCCATCACTTTGCTGCTCTGGTGAAAATATAGATGACTGGCAGCCTAATGGATGCTGTATTAAATTTGCTTCAAGTCGGTAGGCTATTCTCTGTTCCATACTGATCAATAAACCAATCAGCCCCCACAGACCTACACACTGTCACAAAAGCATTCTTATCTGCAGTGCTTTGAGGTCGCACAGATCACTCACTTTGAAAGGCTTTTATTCGACAAAATGACGGTCACAGTTCTGTAAGGTGCAGCTGAGTCTTTAAGGTGAAAATCAACAAGATGTGGAGGGTTTTATTTTGAAATATTTGACCGGAAGTTGTGAATCTTTTCCCTCCACGGTGTCTATTGACGGTATATAACAAGATGATTACTAAAGCCGGGCTGATAAACTTGATGCTGCTGCTCACTGGTGGAGGCTCAGAGGAGAAGTTGAAGCTGAACCACAGGAATAATTAACAAACTGTTTCTGTTCATCATCAGGACTTCTTCTAACGCCGGAACTGGATCAGTTTATTTGTGGGAATTAAACTCCGCTCGAGATGACTGATGCCCGATGATCAAAAGGTGAGTGATAAACCAAACCTTCACTTTAGGATTGTTTTTTCATTTTACTCCGTTATGTCTTCCCTCCCCGTGTGTATAATGAGGACATGTTCCAAAGGGCGCGGTGTAGTTCCTGCTGTATTTTCCTTATGTTTCATGAATGAGCCAGCAAAGTAGGCTAAATGATATCCTCGTAAGAGTGAACCATGAAAATCTTTCATTTAGAAAACTGTTAATACCATGCAGGTGAGCACACAGAAAGCCCCATAAAGTCATACAGGGGCGTCATTGTCCCTCTTACTTACAGTGTCCGTTAAATTTATTCGCTAAAAAACATTTGTTAACGCTGTCTTCTCGTTGTCCAGTCACCAAACTCGAGATTCGAAAAGCTCCAATGTGATTAAAAAAAACAAAACAAAGTTGATAGGCTACCCAATTAGCCTTCAATTAGCCACGAAGCTTTGCAAGGAGCGGCGATTGTTCAGTGAGCTTTTTTTGTCCTGAGTTTCATCTCTCAGGCACAAACAGGACGCTCTGCACACTGTTAGGGGTTGAAATAACATATTTATTCAACATATTTTTCAGAAAAAAATATTTTAATCATATTTTGATGAACAGGTGAAATTTCGTCATTGTTTGGGGTCCCACAGAACCCACCACCTTAAGTGTAAATATATTAATAACAACTGCAAAATAAATAAAAAAATCCAATTTTTTTTCCTTTCTCCTGACCTTATTAAAACTCAAAATGTAGAGAAGCATTGAAGTAGTATTCATTCTCTTTGCCACAAACTGGGCTTGCACATTTGAGGTATCAAAATACAGAAATGACTGTAAAGCATTGTTCTATTTCATATATATAGGCTTTGCCCTCTAAGAGCTGTCACTGTTGAGCCTTAAATATGTCATGTTTTATATGTTATATGGCCTATAGTGTATTAACAAATATATAATCACAATAACTCCCCTGTTAGACCTCTGAACAAACCCAACTTGCTTAACATTTTGGAGGGGTAGTGCTGTCTAAAAAGTAATGTCAACACCAATCGCATATGTAGAGCATATGAAGATCCACTGTATCTAACCATGTTCTACAGCTGGGGTCTCTCAGAGCCCAAACAGAATGAATGCGTCATTTTCTGTAGTGGACTTTTTAATCGGGTCATCAGATCAATAACATGTTTATAAGCAATTCTCATAAAATCAGGAAAAGTCATACAGTGTCAAGGTGATTAAACAACACATTTCTGAGATGGCCCGGGGTCTAAATCTAATAAAAAAATATAATTGATTGACACTAGTCAAAGTTAGTAAAAGGCAGTGTTCCTGGGACTATAATTGTTTTTTGGTGACTATATATCAGCTTTAAACATGTTGCTTGCTTTATTTATTTTATTTTAACTTGTGGTTTGTAGAGATATAAATACAGCCATATCTCAGTCTCAGTCCTCTATCATTGATACTTAGTATTGTTTTAGTATTGATAAAGAAACTTAAGCCACATTTGTAATTATTCTGTTAGACTCATTATAATAATAATAATAATAATAATAATAGCCGAGCAGAGAGTCCAGAGAATGGGAAGCTGAGCCGAGCAGGTCCAGAGCGGAATCCAGGGAGTTGCTGAGCTGAGCGGGGGTTTCAAGGCAGAGGAGCAGGGCTGACGCAGAGAGAGAGAGGAGAAACAGGATTAGTCGCTGGTAAACAGGCAAGGAGCAAATATAACTAGATAGGCTGGAAATGCAGACTGACTGAGCAGGAACTAGGATCTGGCAAGGTGGATGTGGCACAGTCTTTATGGGAGTCTTGATTATAGGATGGGATGCAGGGTCACTTGCAGAGTAGAGGGAAAAGTGGGCGGAAACTCAGACTGCAGGCAAATCAGATTTGTTTCTCAAATCAGATCTTTAAGGGCGTTTTCACAGCTAACCTGTTTGGCTCGATTAAAACAAATCCTTGTGCGGTTAGTGCGGTTCGTTTGGGCAGGTGCGAACACAGTAATCGCACTCGGATGTGGACCAAAGCTACCATACTGAGACCCTTTAGAGGAGGTTGTCTTGGTCCGGTTCCAAATGAACTCTGAAGCAGTTTGTTTGTTATACAGCCGCTCTGATGTACTTCCATCACTCTGGATTTGATGTTGTTGTTGTGTACAATAAAAGTAGCTTTTTATTGTTATAGTTGGTGGAGGTGAACATTTTCACAACTTTAGTACTGCTGGGCAGTTTAATCAGCAAAACCCCAATTTCATGAAGACATTTCTGAATATAATTACATCTTAAAAACCTTATTTTTTGAAAACAAGTGTGAACAGTATGAACACTATTCAACCAGTATTTAATTTAAATCAGTCTTTAAAAAGGCTCTAGGAGGAAGTGTCTGTAGCTTGAAACAGGAAATATGTTAATTTTAATTGCTTTGTTTTTATATTGTGTCTATTTGCCAATAAGTACTTGACATTTGCGACAACATTCACAATTTGACCACGCTAATCAAAGTGCATAAAAAAGTATGGGGAAACGTTAAATACATTTTTATTATTAACGACTAAATCTAACTTAATCTAAACTAAAGTTGCAGTAGTAGTGTTTTCTTCATATTCAGTTATATAAACATAATTTACTGATGATGTGAAAAACAAGAATCACGACACTGTGATATCCAGTTTTCTTTCAAGTCTTTTTCTGTTTACTTCTCTTTTCGTTATGATCATTCTACTGTTTTTTCGGTGTTTAGTGCTGCTTTGTTCAATTCAGCTCTCACAAGAAACATCCCAGACATTCCCAACATATTAAATATATAATACATATATAGGCTTTGATGTAGGGGGCATTTTGTATTCCAGGTCACATCTGTATATGTGGAAACCAGAGAAATCGTTCCTCTTTAGATGTTTGATGCAGTGCTGTGTGTGTGTGTGTGTGTGTGTGTGTGTGTTGCCCCTTGTCCTGGTTCAAGCCCTTATTTCCAACCACAAAGTGTCTCATTAGATTATCATGGTATCGACAGATCCTCCTAAACGGACTAATCAAATCCGCTGTGGAAGTGAAACTGAAAGGCATTCTTACTTCTGAGCTGCACATAAACAAAAAGGAAACAAAACCTGGATTTGTCTTCTTTTATTTGACTGTGTTCAGATCATCACATCATTTCTTCACTTGTTGTGACTTTTCCCTGATTTTTTGTGGGCATTAAAATTTCCTCTCTGTTTAACAACATTACGTTACTCTTTCTGAAGCAAATCAAAGCCTCTTGTGAGCTAATGCACCTTTGAAACCTCATAGGCTATAATCTACTTATCTGTTTTGTATAACCTTCATGATCTGTGCTGGGTGTTTCATTGGGTTAATTGATCCCTACTTCTTGGCAAAGTAATCTGTTTATTATCCTGGAAACGTATAGATGAGATAGAGTGAGAAAATTAATTAAAATGAAGACAATGTACAATTGACTGCTCGCTAAGCTCTGTTCTCTTTTTGTTATTGTTATTATGTCTCAATTTCTTACTTTGAGAGGACACACAGTGAGGTGCAGATCAGTGCAAGTCCATTAAAAAATAAAACGCGTCGCACAACTCTTCTCCACTACACCATGCTTTATTCACCAAACGTTTTCGGCTATCTTGGCTTCATCAGGGTGGTGCCCGAGGATGTTTCCACACTGATATGTCATGTATCGATATATCACCATAGATACCATATATGCAAAACTTTACGGTCATCTTCTTCTTCAAACATACTATTTAAGTAAGTTTATGGCAGTAGCTTTATTGTGAAATCCCCTTGTCAAAAAGGCAAATAACTAATTACATGATGACTGAATCGCACAGCCAGGCGATTAGTTAAGTAGGACGCAGTTGCTGTGAGTATATTAAGAGGTAATATTAATGTGTTTGTCATAACGTGATGCGTCAGTGACTCTTTGTCCGGTTGACGGCAAATTCAAAGCAGCGCATGAGCACAGGCAACAGAGCCACAGTCTGATATCAGCACAGAGATGATGAGGGTAATAAAAAAAAGATAACACCAGAGCAGAGTCCCCAAAATAACACAATACTCAAGGAACTTATCGCAAAACTTCCTAAAATAATATTTATTTTTTAAAATCACAAATCTTGTCACTTATCAAGAACCCTGCCGATCAGCGCGGCCGACGGGTGGCCAGCAATTTCCCGCATCCCTGGGGGTCCCAGGATCAACAAATTATGATCCACCTGTAAAGCAGGGGGCCGCTATCGACTGCTGATTTACTGATAGTCTTTAACCTTTATCACAACTGAATATTATTTTAACATCAGTGAAGTTTCCAGATCATGTAGAAGCCTGCAGGCAGATAAAGTCACATTAACCTGAGGTGGAAAATAAAAATGTAAAAATTGTAATATTATAAAGAGTACGGTCTAGACCTGCTCTACATGAAAAGTGTGCTGAGATAACTTCTGTTATGATTTGGCGCTGTATAAATAAAATTGAAATGAATTGAAATTGAATGTTAAGATGATAAGGTGAAATAATAAGTGGGTCGATATCGTCTTGAAAATAACACACAGCTTCCCAACTATTTGAAATCAACACATTTTTCAGTTTCCACATGTAGGTCTTCAACTAATTTCATTTCACTATTCGTTACAAACAGTAAAATTTGTTTGTTTAATATTGTTGTGGTGGGAAAGTGCTAGGCATGTAGTTGAGGTCTGAATTATAACTATAGGTTAATTTACAGAGCAGAGGTATTATTTTTGGCTGCACGCTTTTTTGATAAATCAATCCCAAAATTTAATATGGACTCATGGTACTGATTACCGATTGATTGAGGTCATTTTCCTGTAACATCATCAGACATGGGACACTTCCAAATTGTCAAATTGCCAAACAGCAATGGCAAACCAGAAGTTTGGGATCCATTATGGGCTGTGAAATCATTTTAGGGAATATTTACCCATATTCCAGGAAAACAAATTATATTTCATTTTTTTAAATGAACTCTTAATTAATATGTATTTCAGTTCTATAAAGGTTCACATCACATTTACTCCATTAATATGCAATTATGCATGGGGTTGCTAAAAAATGAAATAAGATGTAAGCACAAATGTATTCTAGAGTTGTTGCTTGTGTAAAACTTGAGAGACACATGCCACCACAATGACAGTGTCCACCATACAAAATTCAAAATGAACTCAGTCCTACCCGTATTCATGTCTTATATGTGTGAACCATTTTTTCTGAAACCACTGATTGAAATACGTTTTTTCTCTGCTCAGCTGCGTTTTATTTGTTAGCGTTGGTCATATATGCAGTTTTTTTCATGGCTCTCTGAAAAACTGCTGAATCAATTCTACTTATTGCAATCAAGTAAAAATATGAACAGGGATGTTATAATTGGAATATTTAATTAGCCAAATTAGTCAAATAAATGTATAATACACTATTAACAAAAACAAAGTAATCAATACTACTGACTAGTAATCAAATGACTACCGAGTCATTTGTGTAGGCGTCCTTGTCTATATTCTTGCTGGGCCATTAGATGTTTGAAATGGCTGGTCGCACACGTTGTATGTCTCGTCCTCACCGCCGGCAAAACCACTTTCCATACCATGGACAGAGATGGAGAGAGAAAGGAAGGGTGACTTTTAGAAAAATATATGTATAACAAGGAAATAGCTAAATCCAAGTTGGATGTGCTGAAAAACCTCGTCTCCGGAGAAGATGTGGCTGCCTATGATGCCACCATCCCAATGGCTGTCTAGCCATGTGGCTACTGAGTGCTTCTTGGGAGCACGTCTGGCCAACATCCATGGGAAACTATCAGCTCTCATCAAAAAATATCCCACAGTTAGTACTGCTGTTGTTTGTGCTGGCATCAACGATGTTTCAGCTCGGTAAGGAACTGAGTTAATGAACGAGCAATTCAACTAAATTGCTCAGTCTCTCTTGTTTTCTCTGCTTCCATACCGTATCTCTGCTGCCTGGTTTGAAGATTTTCAGCCGCCTGTATGCTCTGGACACTTAGCTGTGTAAATGGTCCAACTTCAACCAGTTTGGATATGTACAAAACTAGATTTTCTTCTGGCTGTGTGATGCCTTCTACAATCCAGATGGTCTACACCCAAGTAGATTAGATTAGATTATTCAACTCCAGTTCCATATCCTTCTCCTAACTGTTTGGGCTGTAAATGTAAATCTCAGTCAAAAGTACTAAAAAAGTACTAGCATACCAGTTAGTAAAATAATAGAATAGTTTTACAAGATGTTACTTATACAATATGCCACTTATAATGAAAATGAAAGGAATACTATGAATTTAAATGGTTGGTTTTTTCATAGACCTTGTTCCCAGGCACATCTTTCAGCAGCATGGAAGCTATGGATATATTGGACGAAAGTTACTGGCCAGATACCACTATTACCACCACGTCATTATCATCAGAAGAGGAAAATGGTAAAGACTGGCATGAAAATAAGTTTATTATCTATCAGTCCAGCCTGATGTCCCTGTTCAAATTCTGTCAGATGTGCGGAAAGCCCGTAAGTGTATGAATAACTCAGAGTCCTATGTCAGTTAGCTGTAAGTTAAAATAAGATGTTTAACATTAACACGTTAAATACGACAAGGCATTCTTTTTTAGGCATCCAATACCAGGGGTGTAACGGTTTGGTTATGTACCTCAGTTTTGGGGTCACGGTTCGGTACATTTTCACTACAGCAGGGAAAACAAAAAAAATGCAGAAAATAACATTTTATTCATTTATTTTGAAAAATGTAAACAGTCAACAACATTCAACAGTGTCTCACTGGCCATAACTGACTGACTAAAAAAAACTGTAATGTTCCCATTCAGTGGGAGAGTCTTCCAGCTATGGTCTCGGAGGCAGCAACACTACATGAGCCGAATAGCATGCTACAGCTGATTGGTGTGCTGCCAAAACATTCCGGGTGAAACTCTAGGGGGCTGAAGGTCCAAGTTGTAGGGGGCTCATAACGACCTGGAGAATTGAATACATTATATAATCAAACATCTAATAAATTAGTCAGGGTGTCAAAGACCCCCCACAATTTCACACACTGGAAGCTAGAAAAACTGATGTTTCAGTCAGCACTTATTACATCTTATGTAAATGTCAGGTTTTCTTTGTGAATCTATTTAAAGTGGCTAAAAGCAATGTTTTGTTATTAACAATAGATCACATGACTATTTGTAGGGGTGACCCAAATAGTTGCATATTTGACAGTTCGATCTAAGGAGCCTGATTCGACTGATTCGCAGTGGCTGGAATGTGGTTATGAAACAAAGGATCATTCCATTCAGGTTATATGGGGGTGCTGAATGTCTGATTTTATATAGAATTGCTTGGTTTCTCCCAATAAATCATGTAGCCAACGTCACTAATAGGCGGAACGCGGCCCGGACCCAGCCGCTGTCCTATCCGGACCCAGACCTATAACCGAAAGTTATTTAGAATTATTCCATTTTGACGTAGCGTTTCTATTTCAACTGATGCAGCTTTTCTAGCCTTTACAGCACTGGGTTAGCCGGCCCAGGAAACTCACAGACCAGTTGCATGCGTTGTAAGTCATCTCACGTGATGCTGCTCAGCCAATCAAATCTGTGTTTTCTGAAAGCATTGCGACGTGAGTCAGTAAGTGAGATACACACAAGAGAGAGACGAGACGAGACAGTCGGAGAAATAAGTGAATAAGAGAAAAGTCATTTCACATGGCGTGAAAAGTCGACAGCGAAAACAGCTTTTAATCAAGAATGACAGACTCTTACATGTTCATTCTTCCAATGGGCAGTTCAAAACCAGTATGTCTCATATGTTCCAAGACTGTGGCGATTATTAAAAGCGAGAGAGAAAAAAGAAAAAACACGATTAGACAATCAGTCGACGATAGGCAAGACTTCAGATTTGACTATGTAAATTCTTAGTCAGGGACACCCCTCTATTATTTATATGTGAAAGGTGTGGTTTGTAGTGACAAACCCACCGAGAATTATCACCCAACTTTGCAGTTCCCTTAAGCTCCACAGAGCTTTATAGTGCCTTTCAGTTCATTGTTTTGGTTTATTAAACAAATAAATAAGCAATTAAAAATGATAAACTGTGTAAAATATATAAATGGAACTTGAAAAAAATGAATATTAAAACTCAACTCATTATTATAAAATGTTCATCATTATTATTTTATCTTATAAACATTTTTAAACGTCTGTTTTTATTTCCTAATGGCAATTTTCCCAATAACACTTTCATTTCATGCACTTCTTATTTCATGTCACTTGTCATGACAGTGGTGTCACCACCCTCTCACCTTTCAGTCAGCTACAGGCCCCCTGCCTCTTAAGCAAGCAAGGTCAACAACAGCTACCACATTTAGCCAGTTAGCACCTGTTAGCTAGGGCAACATCAATGTAAAAGTAATTCTGAATCAGTTATCTAGCTGCTCCTGTAAATAAACACAGTACACAGTAACAAGCATCTTCTTTTATTTACTTCGCCTAGAGAGACTGCATAAGCTACCTACCCAGCCGGCCAACTAGCTAGCGGGGGTTGTGAGCTTGGTTTATTAGTCAGCATCAAAGTGAAGAGACAGCTAACATTAGCTGGTTAATTTAGAATTACTTCTGCCACATTTTGAATCTAAAGATGTTCCTCAGAGAAAGACACACAACTCCATGAAGAGCAAAAAGACAGACAGTCTTTCTTTGTGGTCACTCAAGCCAAAAGGAGCTAGCTAACAATGCAAACACGGACTTTTGCCAGCATGCAGTACCAGGACCCTGAGACTGAAGCAGCTAAATGGAATTCAGCCATCATTAGTTTTATTATTTACACCTGTGTTTTTCATACTGTGACATATCAAAATGTCTTCTGTGAAAAATACCAATGATGGGTTTCCTTTGCTGTTGTCCTGAACCTGCACAACTAAGACAAACCTAAACCTGAGAACATGTCCTCACATCCATCATCTTATCAATCAGGAAAGATGCAAAATGTGCATTTGGTTTCCCTTCTCTGCTTGTGTTATGTAAGGCAATCTCTTTGTTTTTGATTGCTGCCTTGGGAGACATCATATAGGCTAGAGCGTGCAGGTTTGTTAAATGTGTTTGTGGATATGGGCTCATGAATTATTCTACGCCTGCATGTATGTGTTTGCATTTCATACACTGCATGAATAGGTACATTTGTCAAGTTATGTGTTCTGTTTACCTGATGCCTGTGTGCATTAACTGGTTACATTTTGAGGAAGCAGCTTCATTGTCTCAGCCTTTTCCTCCACTTCCCAGGACATTCCCCACTGATGGCAGTGATGGACAACGAGACGTGGCCGCAGCCCTCATATGTCCCCCATTATCTCCTCCGTGGTGACCCTTTCGCCTCAAGACTCTCCAGAGAGGCGGATATCGTTGCAGCTATTTACATCTGTGTCATAGGTCAGTCTTTCATTGCGAAAAATTCTCTCTCTTTATAGCTTCATAAATGTTATTATTTCAACAACATGTCACAGCAAGGCAACAAGGTAAAGAAAGAGATAACTGTCCGTGACATGCAATAAATGCTTGAACTGACTCTTGTACATTGATCAGATGAAGGTGTGCAGGACACACCGGGTGCTGTCTTTAAGGTTTGGGTTTACTTTGGCTGAATGTGAAGTAGGTAGGCTTGTGTCGATTGGTGATCAGATCATATATCGACGATTGAAGGGATGATCGCAGATTGTTTTTTCCTACACCGATTTGAAGGCGATTTTACCTAACTTACTATAAGATGTTATAAAATAATCTCTAGAATCTGCGCCCTACTGTGCATTTAGAGATGTTTCTGGTGGAACAGCATGTCCTCCCGTTGAGCCCCGTTAATCAGCACATGTGGCGAGTGACGAGTGAATTTTAAATCTTTAATTACAAACCAGACAATGCGCAATGCGCCTGTCTGCCAGCTTTCAGGCTTTTTTTTTTTTTTGTAGCTGGATATAATTTGTATGCCTCCTTGGAAAGTATGCAGACTGATATATCAGTATGAAATTGATTATATTTGCTTTTAATATCTTTTGCCCTTTAGATTAGTATGATCCCAAAGAACATTTTCTTAATGTGCAAATTAACTGCAATTAGTACCGTTCAACAGCAAATTAAATTACTGACCTTTCCCAGTAATTCCCAGTAGGTACTTGGCTTGGTCCAGGGACCCCTGGACCAGAGCCTCTGTATGTGACATTTAACAAGGTGCAAAATGAGTACAAAGAGACACATAACAACAATAAAGAGACACAAAACAACCACAAAGAGACACAAAACAACAACAAAGAGACACAAAACAACAACAAAGAGACACAAAACAACAACAAAGAGAAGCAAAACAACCACAAAGAGACACAAAACAACAACAAAGAGACACAAAACAACCACAAAGAGAAGCAAAATGTAGGCTGTGTGGAGTTACAAACAGAAGCTATAATTCATATTAAAATATTTAGTTGTTTGTTTGACATAAATTTATTACACTGATGTGCCCCAGTAAAATGACGTGTTAAGTTGCTCTATAGTAAGAATCTGAGACCTGAAATTGTAAAAGTGTATTTCAGTGAGAAAACTTTTGGAAAAGCTTTCCCCAGATGCAGGCCAGCAAAAGCACAATCTAGTAGGACTTTACAGCTCACTATGTGCTGTGTTGAGGCACACGCTCAGTCTTTTGCAGTCCTTGGTCAGAGGATTGTGGATTTAGTTTCTTTGAATGAAATGAAATCAATGAAGCTACGGATATAAACCCCATTTGAAACTATAGTTTATTTAAAGCTGCTGTGATCAAGCGCGTAATCACCGTGGAGGAGCATAAATATTGTCATTATTATTTGTAATAACCAGTCATCAAATGTCATCAAAAGCTAAAAGAGAGCTAATTTTCTACCCTCGTACATTTAGTGTTAAACTGACTCCAAAACACACACTGGATGGCCACTGAACTCCTCCTGCTTCATGTTGGTTTACATGTCAACCAGCAACAGTGAACGTAACAGCTGTGCGCATGGCCAGAGTGTTTGGCTGTATCCTCCGTGTGCCATGCACAGTTGATCACACACAGGTAAAACACAGTTTGTTTAAATTGCAGCATCACTGATGCATGTTAAATATAAACCAGTGTGTTACTGCTGTTGATTAAACACATCTGCAGGTGTATTTTGAAAAAGGGGTCTGTAGTTGGTTTGTCACTAAATTGTGTTGCTGTGAACCGACCAGGTTATATGTGTGTTTTAGGGCAAAACCACAGACTGTATATAAAGATGGACGACACGTCTCTACTTCCTCCCACTGTACAAAAATGAAGCCAAAATATCCCGGATACAGGAGCTGCCATCTTGCACTGGTGACGTCATTTGGAGCCAGAGTCTGCGCAGTAGTGATCCGATTGAGGTCCCGCCTATACACCCGCCTGAACCAATTGTGAGCACACTCACTGTTGTCAATCATGACGTGACACCCCCTTTTTATAGCATCAAATGCCTGATTAAAACCAAACTTATCAGAAAAATGAACATTGAGCAAACCTCAGCGTGATCAAAACTACCTAAAATGACAGAAAAACAGAAAAATGTATTTGACGTGTACTTTGATTTTTCAGTTTGGCCCATGTCCCATCTGCTAACATGGAGGGGGCGGGGTTTATGACCTATACTGCAGCTAGCCACCAGGGGGCGATCGAGATGTTATGGCTTCACTTTAGGGGAGCTGTCATGTCGTCCATCTTTATATACAGTACATGGTGAAAACGCACACACGCTCCTGGATGGCAATTCTGTTCCTTACCACTCTATGTGTGTAACAATAGTGGATGGAAATGCACATTAATTCGCATATTTCTTTTGCCAATTTTCTGGAAATCCTGTTCAAATTTGTGCTATATCTGGATGGAAACCTGGCTACGTTGGTCGTGTGCATTATCTTTCTGAGGCTCTGCAAGAACAAAGTGGATTTATTACTGCAAAAAATGGTTGGCTCTGACAGAATCATCACTGTTGCACAGCTGCATTTTCCCTGTTGCAAAACGGCGTGAAGTTGGGAGGACATTAGTTTCTACAGTGACAGTCAGAAAAATGACTCAGTTTAAACAGTCTCTTAAACTATATATAAACTCATTGTCATAATTGTTCCAAAAACTTCTCTCTTCTCACGGAATTTTGCAGCTCCTATCAAGTTAGGACTCCTCTGGAGCTCTCCTGAACATTGGATAGTTATGATTTCCTAAGTTAGGAAAGTTGATAAATGCTTTCAATCCTAGTCATAAAAGTAGGACCAAATATGTGTTACTCTGAGGATTTGTTTCCTAATCTGAGACACAAAAAATCTGCGATTTGGTCAGGAAGTGCAAAAAGTACACACACTGGTTGATGCACACTACTATTACACTGTGTGCACAATTATTAGGCAAGTGAGTATCTTGACCTTATCGTCATTTTCATGCATATTTTCCAACTCCAAGCTATATAAACTTGAATGCTAATTGGATTTAAGCATTATCAGGTGATGTGTATTTGTGTAATGAGGGAGGGTGTGGCCTAAAGTGATCAACACCCTATATCAAGGTGTGCATAATTATTAGGCAGCCAAAAAAGAGATTTAACAGACTCAAAAGTCAAAAATTGTAAAATGCCTTTCAGAGGGATGCAGCACTCTTGAAGTAGCTAAGCTATTGAGCCGTGATCACCGAACAATCAAACGTTTTGTTGCAAATAGTCAACAGGGTCGCAAGAAAAGTGTGGAGAAAAAAAAGACGCAAATTAACTGCTAAAGACTTGAGAAGAATTAAACATGAAGCTACCAGGAACCCATTAACCTCCAGTGCTGCCATATTCCAGAAATGCAACCTACCTGGAGTGTCCAGAAGTACAAGGTGTTCGGTGCTCAGAGACATGGCCCAGGTAAGGAAGGCTGAAACACGACCACCACTGAACAAGACTCATAAGTTGAAACGTCAAGACTGGGCCAAGAGATATCTGAAGACAGATTTTTCAAAGGTTTTATGGACGGATGAAATGAGAGTGACTCTTGACGGACCAGATGGATGGGCCCGTGGCTGGATCACTAATGGGCACACAGCTCCACTTCGAGTCAGACGCCAGCAAGGTGGAGGTGGGGTACTGGTATGGGCTGCTATTATTAAGGATGAGCTAGTTGGACCTTTTCAGGTTGACGATGGACTTAAAATCAACTCCCAAACCTACTGCCAGTTTTTAGAAGATACTTTCTTCAAGCAGTGGTACAGGAAAAAGTCTACATCATTCAAGAAGGCCATGAT
>VMKM01004027.1:0-22500 GCA_008360985.2 Macquaria ambigua | reverse complement strand
ATGAAGTAGAGTGAGTCCTCTCACTTTGGACTATCAGAATTGAACTGGCATTAAATTCAGCTTGGGGCACCATAATAGCTGATTAATGAATTCAGTCTCAGTTCTGGAGGTTGCCACTAAGCTCTGGACCCGTGTACAGTGACCGTAATCCTTCTTACACACAAACTCACATAACCAGTTTCTTTATAAATGGAAGGATTATTAAACTACTAAACACACAATAAATGCAATGAACCCAGCGGAGACACTTGATGACTGAATGGGGACCAGAGTATACCAGATAAAGACGTGTCTCAATTCAGGGTACTTCATAGACCACGAAGGCCGATCCGAGCGCTGTTAAATGAGACGGTCTGGTCTACAGAGGATTTCCTGTCCCGTCACGAAGCGCTCCTCCTGTCGCCTAGCAACCTTGACAGCTGTAGTTGAGGTTTGAGGTGTTTATGGCCCCTTGGTTTTCTAACATTTGTATTGTTAGCTCTTCGAGTTGAAAGCCAATACTTTAAGTGTGATCCTTCTCGGCTGCTGTTGACGGTACGTTTGGGGATGCCCTGTTCTCTTGCGCACAATGAATCTTGAGATAGGTTGGGCTGCGAAGGATCCAGACGTTGGATCCTCCAAATTTGGGAAAAGAAGGCTGCATCTGAAGGAGCCTTTGAAATGGGACTGCCTCGTCGCGCCGCATTCGGTCTTCAGATGCAGCCTTGGAAGGACACGGCCCTGACCTGAGACACGGCTCTCCCGGCCCTTTGTTCTGTGTTTGCTCGTGTGCTGTGAACTTCCCGGCCACGTCTGGAAACGAGGGGGTATTGACAGTTTGTACATTTGTGTTGACGTCTCTGTTTCAGTGAGGAGGCTTCTGGTTGGGAGATGGATATCCAGCATGATGTCATAGAGGAGTGTAACAAACATGGAGGAGTCGTTCACATCTACGTCGACAAGAATTCTGCTGAGGTACACATCACCTCTGACCTCACTGAGAGACCTGTGACCTCACTGAGTGTGTGTGTGTGTGTGTGTGTGTGTGTGTGTGTGTGTGTGTGTGTGTGTGTGTGTGTTTTTACACAGGTGTGTGTCTGTAATATTGTAACCTATAAAGTGTGCAGGGACAGGGAGGTGAAGTTTCATGACTGACAGTTTGACCTCTGACCTCTGCTTGTTTTCAGGGAAACGTCTACGTGAAGTGTCCATCCATCCCTGCTGCCATGGCCGCCGTCAACGCTCTACACGGAAGATACTTTGCTGGTGAGACTTCCTGTCATGTGACACCTGTGATCTGTGCTGTGGACCAATCGGAGAGCAGCTCTGATGTCTCACCTGTTGTTTCAGGTAAGATGATCACGGCAGCGTACGTCCCCCTGCCCACATACCACAACCTGTTCCCAGAGTCCGCCACCGCCACACAGCTGCTAGCCCCGCCCCCGCGACGGTGACTCACCAACAACACTGCCCTCTGATTGGACAATGGACATTAGAGCGCGCCCCTCTTTTATATCCTCCTCTCCTATTGGTTGAAACAGACGAGTCGGTTTCATTTCAGTTCATCAGGTGTGAGAACGCCGACGAGGGATGCTGTTTGTGTTTTTTTCTTCCAGTTTACTTCCTGTTTCCTGTTGTTAATTATCATTAGCATTTCTGGGCCCCGCCCAATAAAGTCTTGTCCAATGATTGAGCTCTGTGAGCTGTGAGGAGGCCGTCTGAAGATGAAGATGCTGTCAGCTGATTGGTTGATTTGAAGCCATTTGGTATTTAACTGTTTTCTAATCAAGAATTTGATTTTGTAAAATCCTTGATTAAATTTTATTTTCATGTCACTGAAAGTTTCTGTGTCTTCTTCTGCTGACAGGAAGTGTCCTTTTTATATCTGTACTGAGAGGGCTGCATTCTGATTGGCTGGAAGGTGTGGATTAACTGTGAGTGACAGGACTCCTGTGAGCACTGAGCTACAGATCTTAGAGCTATGGTTATCTATGTAACCACCACCTAAGTAGCCTCTCAGTGAGAACCAGACAAATTTAATTTCAACCAGTGTGAACGCGAAAGTGGTTAACCTGATCGGACGCTGCAGCTGATTTTTCTCCTCGTGATCTGTGATTTAATCTGCATCATGAATAATAAGATATTCAGGCAGAGCAGCAGAGTCTGAAGTCTTTAACAAGTAAAAACATTTAATCAGAATTTCCATTCAGAGCAGTGAAGTCCTCTTACTGTTGGTTAATACAGAATAACATTCAGAAGCTCTTCTGTCTGTTTCACACACATCTTTCTGTATGTGTGAATTTATCATATATATTGGTGCAGCTTTTGATTAACATTTAGTGTTTAATGGAAATGAATTCTGTATCTATAAATACAACAATCATTTATGTTTCAACTTACACTGAATTAATTGAGTTTTACATTTTTACAATAATTTACATTTGATACAAACAATCCTTTCATCTGTACAGACTTTGTGACGTGAGGTGGATTATGAGGTTTGGACCAGACTCAGCTGCAGTGCATTATGGGTAGTTACCATGGATCTATCATACAGGAGGGACTGATTACAAACTCACTGAACATCACTGAAAACATCTTTAAATGATCTGTAGACTGATTCCATGATCAGCTGAGAGAGCAGCTCTGATGTCTCACCTGTTGTTTCAGGTAAGATGATCACGGCAGCGTACGTCCCCCTGCCCACATACCACAACCTGTTCCCAGAGTCCGCCACCGCCACACAGCTGCTAGCCCCGCCCCCGCGACGGTGACTCACCAACAACACTGCCCTCTGATTGGACAATGGACATTAGAGCGCGCCCCTCTTTTATATCCTCCTCTCCTATTGGTTGAAACAGACGAGTCGGTTTCATTTCAGTTCATCAGGTGTGAGAACGCCGACGAGGGATGCTGTTTGTGTTTTTTTCTTCCAGTTTACTTCCTGTTTCCTGTTGTTAATTATCGTTAGCATTTCTGGGCCCCGCCCAATAAAGTCTTGTCCAATGATTGAGCTCTGTGAGCTGTGAGGAGGCCATGATCAGCTGCTTGAACCTGATAATCAATAATCAGAAATAACAGATATCCTCTGAGATCAGCTGCTGTGTGTCGCCCTCTAGTGGTGCAACAGAAACAACAGGCAGCAGGACTCAAACTCTACAGTTCAATATCTAAACTTCCTGTGTACATATAATTTATATCTAGATTATAGATTATAGATATATACACTCAGTGTCCAGTTTATTAGGAACACTGAGTTCAAACTAAGTCAGTCTGATCAACAGTCCCCTAATCAATAATATATAATAAAATAATAGTAATAAATCTCCTTCATGAAGGTTCTAATGTTCAGTTTGTGTTGATTCACCTGTAGAATCATTGTGGTGGATGGATTGTGTTTCACTGACAGGTGTTTCTGTTATTGAGCCTACCCTCGTTGATATAAATGGGGTGGACAAAATAATAGGAACACCTTAATTTGGAGAAAAAATGACAACAGCGTCTGAACCCAAAGTTTATTTTTATTTAAAATCAAACAACAAAGAGCAACAGACGCTGTTAACAGATGTGACAAAGTTTAGAGTAAAAACACAAGTTACTTATTTGTCACCTGCTTGGTTAACGAGCAGGTAACCTCCTGCAGGTGTTCTGATTAAAGGTCGGGCTCGTTCAGGTGGATGACAGTGATGGTGATGTCATCGCGGTACCTCCTGGCCAGCTCTGCCGGCAGGCTCAGCATCTTGGACAGACGGTTTGGTGCCACGGCTCCATACCCATCATCCCCCAGGGCGTGCCGGAGCAGGTGGGTGCCAGCATTCTGGTCCTCCAGCACTGACAGAACCCGCCCCCTCCTCTCCAGCAGGAGGCGCTGCAGGCCGCCCAGCGTCATGCCCATGCTGGGAATTATGGGTCTCTGCTGCTGAAGGCCTGTACAGCAACAAACCGTTTCCACCGTTTACAACTGACAGTTCAACTCTCTTACGCTAAACTTTAGAAATCTAAAATGCTTTTAACCCTTACACTTCAACTGATTTCAGTTGCTCTCATCTCTGTCACTATAACTGACACCTTAGCTCCTTTCAGTGCTTACAACCTAAACTGGAACTGCCATACTTTTCTAACTTAGTTCTCTGACCTGTCAGTTGTTCCCCCAACAGCTGGATGACCGCCTGTCGGTGCATCAGCTCCCAGAGTCCATCAGTCGCCAGGACCAGGAATTTGTCAGCGGGTCTGATGCGATGTTGGGTGACCTCCGGCTGGGCGGTCAGGTATGGTGGGGTCAGGTAGTGCGGGGGCGGCGGCGTCCGGACTGCCTCGCTCACCTCAGACAGGACGTCCGGTCGTGTTTCGTAGACTCGACTCAGCATCTCTGCGCTCCATTTGAAGCGGACGTTACCAAATGCCCTAAAGGGCAGCAGAAGACCCAGCAGGCGGTCGTGGCGGACCACCGTCCTCCACTCTGATGGCGGGTGTTCTCCCAGAATCCTTTGCAGCTCGTCTGGGTTCTGTGCATTGTGGTCATTGGTGAGGCTGACCGCTGACCAGTGCCCGTCCGGCTCCTGGACACCCAGGACGGCCCGGCTGTCACCCAGGTTGGCCACGTGCAGGACTCCGTTGGAGACATGGGCGACACAGGCCGTGCAGCCGGACATCGCCACCCGGAGGGGGGAGGACAGAGACAGTGCCTCCCCAGGCATAGACACCCGTCTGTGGACAGAGAGGGGATTCACCTGGTGACTAAAGCTGAAAGCAGCCAATGAAAACAGTGGATCCAGCAGCAGGATCGAGCCGAGTTACAGTCTGTGTTTGTCTGAAAGCAACTTTATTGTCCACCTCTCTACATGAAGGACACACTTCTTCTGTTGTGGCACTATGCATTGGCACTGGATGTAAATCAAACACACAATCATCCAATATGAACATAACTCATAGGATACTAGAGTGAGATCTGTGGGCATCTTCCACTGCAGCAGTGGTTCTGATCAGGAGGTTTTCCTGTAGTGGAACAGGCCTACTCTTGTTTTGAGTAACTCAGACTGTTGAGGACTCATTATCTTCAGCTGAACTTCAGAAGGACTGTGAATTTTGTCCTCCATCTCTTACAGTGTAGTCGTGTTATGAAGGGATCACTTCACAGCCAGTACGGACAGGTGATTATACACAACTCTTTACATGGACACATTTGTGTTTTATTCAGACAGACTTTAAAAACCCAAAGCTGTCCTTCAGCTTGTAAATTAAATCCACATGAAACTGTAGCTTTAACTTGGTTTGATAGAAACGGTCTCAGTAAGTCAAACAGAAGCAGTGTGACTGCAGAAGCAGGACCTGGGTGAGGACATGGACAGGTCGACCTGGGCCTCCACAGAAAGGTCGTAGTCAAGGCGACGGAAAGCGTTGACCATCGCTGATGTCACCCTACCGCCATCCTGTAGCCAATCAGAGAGGAGACAGATAATGACATCACAACATGTGAAAAAAAAAGTTTCAGACATTCTGAAAATTACTTTTATTTCAGTATCTAGCACCCTAAATATCAGATTCTCCTCCTAAATCTGAAGAAATTAACCCCCTTTTCTGTCTGAAAGCAGCTAAAGGAACTGTTTTCTACTGAAGAAATAGTTCCAGAGAGTTTCCATTCACTTCCATTGTGTTCAGGTGGAGGCAGAGACCGATATCGCCAAACCTGGACACATGAAACTAAAACTATCTGACTGGAGAGAGACAGAGACCGACTGAGGTCTGACTCTCTGCCTGCTCTCACCTGGCACCACAGATCAGCCAATAGCAGCCGGACAGGTCAGTACCTGCTTCCACCACCAGGTGTCAGGCTTCACACCGATTTGATGGTCAGATTTTCTGAACACTGATGTTTACTTTAGAAATCTTCACAGGTCCACCCGGATCCTAGTAGTTAAGACCCGACCCAGGACCTGAGTCAGACCGGGTCCAAATTCTATTCACTCTAATAAGGTCTGTTGGGGTCCCTTTTGGATCTGGTCTCTTTTTTTAAAATTAATTCATGCCAGGTTCAGGCAGGTTTTCCATTGGTCCATTTTTGGGTCCATAATTTTGGACTAGTGAAGACCTCTAGTCTTGTTTATTGATTTGATTCTCCAAAATGTCTGGACGACTGGTTACCTCCTCCTCCTCCTCCTCCTCCTCTTTGTCTTCGTCCTCCAGCCTCTCCTGCCAGTAGTTTCGGAGGCTGTGGAAGGAGATTGCTCCTCCATTGGGGCAGCTATGGTCTTGAGGGTATTTGTGCCACTCCAGCAGCGGCGGTACGGCCCGTTCCTCCTCCACCGCCCGTTCAAGCTCCGCTAGCGTCCTCAGCGGCAGTGTTGCCACGGCGATGTAGTAGAAGAGCCTCTGGCTGACAGCGTGAGCACACACTGACCCCGCGTGGCCGTCAAACACGCCGAACAACACACCGCCACGGCCCGGCAGGCAGGTGGCGCTGCTCCGGCGGTCCTCGCTGGGGTGGTTGGATGGCAACATGTTGCTATGGAAACCCAGGACACCATGGGAGGCAGGGCCTCTAGGAAGGGTGTGGCTGTATTCGTTGGCCTGGCAACAGAAGACAGACAGACAGATTGGTAGTTTGACTGGTTGATTGACTGACACCTCGAATGACAGAGATTTCTCACCTTTAAGATGCGATTGATCTGAACCGAGCTCATCTGTCCCGCCTCCTGCCCTGCTCTGTACTTCCTGCTCCCGCTGCTTGCTGGGTAATGGAGTCTGGGGAGCTCAGGGGGAGGTGGAGGGGAGGAAAAGGAGCGACGGCACTGGAGGAACTCAAACCTGCAATGTCCACTGAAGGTTCCTGTTCTTCCCAGCATGGCCACTCACCGAGAGATCCAGCAGGAGAACCAACACGAGAACCAGCAGAAGAACCAGCAGGAGAATAAGAAGGAGAACCAGCTCCAACCGAGTGAAACCTGGAGGAGAATCAGAAGAAGCATCAGCAGTGAATCAGCAGAGCTGCACGTCTCATGACAGAACTTTTCAGGTGTGCTTCGCCACCTGCCCCTAATAGTCAGAAAAGATAAGGAGCAAAGGCTCTGCAGAGGTATGATTCAAAAATGCTGCGTTCAGAAGCAACCTGCAGTATTCTGGTGCCACTATGTGGAGTCAGTTAGACCGGTCTACTCCAGAACTAACTGGTCTACAGGCTTCTGGACACCATAATCCTGATGAACAGCTGTGTGATTCAGTTTTAATAGATATACTCATGAGTGTCATTTGAATGGATTGAGCAGAAGAACCTACAGACCAGAACCAGAAGGAGCATCAGCAGGAGAACCAGCACAGTATTTACTGAGTCGCTTGGTCTGTTGTCACAGATCTGCTCTGAGCTGACAGAGTCATCTCCACCTGCTGCTGTTGATTTTACATCAAACAGCTGCTGTTCAGCACTCACCTGAGTGGAAACAATCAGCACAAAAAGGTTTTCGTCTTGGCCGAGGTGGAGAAGGTATCTTAGTGAAAAACAGCAGATTACTGAAGCTGGAACTCACTGTGTGTTTGCTGAGGTGTTTGGTTCCTGGTCAACTCTTTGTCTTAATCCTTGGTTCAGTTGAAGGTGTTTGGTTCTTGTTTCCTGAAGAAGTTGTTTCCTTTTCACAGAGGTCACAACCTCTTCGTGCAGCTGGACAGGTGTGCTGTTGAAGGCTGTTTGTATATTTTCTCAGCCGTCGTCTTTGTTTGTGCCTGTGGCCTTGTAGCTCACTGTGACCTTTGACAGCGTTCATATCTCACTCAGTAATCAGTAATCCATAAACCTCCTGCTGCTCGCTGTGAAGCCCTGCCCTCCTCACTGTGACTGTTTTCAGTTTGTGAAGAAAATGCATTTTTTAATTTACGTTTCATTATTATTTTCATTGAGCATTAACAGACAGACTACTTTTGAAACATATTTCAGAAAATGAAGTTGTACTTTCTGAAATACTGACAGAAAGTGGCTGTTAAAGGAGGCAACGTTTCTGTTTAGGCACTGGGTGAAGCTGAAGTGAGGTCGCTGAAAGGAGTTGAAATGTTCTGAACAGACATTAGTAATCCAGAGTTTCTTGTCCTCTTGCTTGTATTTTCGGATGAAACTAGAGACCGGTTTGGTGTTTTCTTTGGAGGACAAATGAGAACGATGAAACTAGCGGCTGGCACAAGTTGGTGTGGTTAAAGTTGCTCAACTCAGTCTCGGCTGTATCAGGATGAGAGATTTCCACAGAGGACTCTGGTTGTATGTAAACACTGGAAGATTTGGACTGTGAGTTTATTATTATTACATTTAAAGCCATTGAATTTCTAGCACTGATTTTGTTTTTGTATTGAAACTTTGTTTCTGAATTTTGTCTCTGAATTCAACTCTTCAAGCCTTAAACTTCCGACGCCAGCTGAATGCAGCAGCGTGTGTGTGTGTGTGTGTGTGTGTGTGTGTGTGTGTGTGTGTGTGTAGACCGCAGAGGAGGATAGAAACAAACACAGTCTCGGGGTCTGAGGTGAGTTTCAGCTCCGGCCGATCAATCTGCTCTTTTCTCCCCGCAGCAGGCTCCCCCCCGCTGGACTGCGGTGCCGCTCCGTCCCGGTGTGACGCACCCGGAGAGGAGGCGCTGCGGAGCGGACCATCTGTCGCTGTTTATTCCGCTGTGGAATATATGCTAACCTCCTAGCATGCTAGCTGACAGTATAACAGCGCTGGGCCTGTTGACAGGCCGCCTCTCTCCGCACACACAGCGGGGAAACCCGCAGAGCCGAGCCGGAGGAGGGACCCTCCGTCCGGGTGAAGCGGAGTTCATCCCGGAGCGGAACCTCTGGCTGGTGGCCGCATAGAGCCGCCTGTTAGCGGGAGACCCGGGGGGCGGTGCTGCCTCTGAAGGCTGCTGGTTAGCGGTAACAACTGCCAGTTAGTGAAACGCAGAAGCAAAATCCACCGACAGGAACTCAGCAAACATTAACCAACGGTGACTGTAACAGGGATTATAATCCAGCCCGGTTCTCTGTGGCCCCACATGACAAGAACACACCTGAACTGAATAAAGGTTAAAAGATGGAAACATTTAGTCTATTAAGTGATGGTTGATTTATCATTTAAAGTCATTGATGAAGCGGAAGGCTCCTCATCCTCTGCTGTCAGAAACTTTGTTTATTATTTATTTCTTCATTCTTTTATTTATTTTTCTGATGTTTATGGACAAGAATAATTAGCTGACTAATCGATAATGAAAATAACGTTAGTTGCAGCCACAACAACAAAACTCCAGTTATATGTCAGACCTGAGGCCTGTACTACGAAGCGGGATTTGCAGTTAGCGAGATAACTTCAGGTTCTGGGTTTTCAGTACTACGACGGTGGTTCACTTCTTACCGGGGTAAATCGCCATGGTAACTGATGCTGCACGCTTAACCTGCTCCGGAGCAGGTTATGTTCGAGATAACAGATCAACGTGTACAAAAGCCCCGCCTACTGACCAATCAGGTCTCTTGGAAAATGACATCACCAATAGAAAAGAAGTGCAGCTCGGTACGTGGATCATGAGAGGAACTCTTTTTATCTGAGAGATAGTTTCTCGTCGGATTGACCGATTTATCTGTGTCATCAGAGACTGACTGAAGCACTAAAGCTTTGTACTTATAAGAGATGAATGTAAGCCTATTTACCGCTAAATTATGTTTTTATATTTATTTATTTTTTGCTCCCAGGTCCGTTTGACACCGCCGGGGCTGCAGCTGCAAGAATCAGGCTAAAATTGGCATAGGCTACACTCCATAAGAACATCTAAGCAACACATTAACTTAATGTAACACTGCTGACGGGGCAGTGATATTATCAGCCTGTTAATTTGCGCTTCACACAGTCAGCGATATTTTTGCCAGCTGTCTTTCCTGCATTCAGCAGCTGCAGCTGTGTTTATTTTAGCCTGGATGTTTAATTTCTTCGTATTTCTCTAATATTACAGTTTGCTCTTCGTTTGTAAAGTATGCCGCTCTGCTGCCAGCACACCTGTCATGTTTGTGATTGGTCATCGGGCAAACCCCGCCCCTTTTATGTGAACGCGCTCATGGCTTGATTGGGAAACCCTGGGCTGACTTATCGAGTTGATAACCAGCGTCATGTGACCGCTCAGCGGGATCACGATTGTTAGGTTTAGTGAATCCAGATAATGAAAAGATATCCTGGGTCTGTTGAACTGGCTTCATAGTACAGGCCTCAGGAAAAGCACAGGTGTAAACAATAACACTAACGATGGCTCCATTCCATTTAGTGTCCCAGTAAGCCATGTCAGTGAGTGAGCAAGCACAACACCAGAGCCCTGAAAGTGGCTCACCTAAAAGGAATGCAGCCATCATTAATGTTATTGGCCAGGTTGTGGTTCAGACTCTGATTGTAATCGTGACCTCATGGGTTCGAGTCCGCTGACAATGAACATGTCGATGTTTAAGATGCAACATGACGGTGAACAACCTCGACGTATCGACCTCAGACAGGTGATTCATTTCATAAGTCCAGCTCCATGTTGTTACCTGGTTTGTAGCTGCGACAGATTGTGATAACGTTTGTGATGCTAATGTTTATCAGCTTCATCTGAACTGCAGCTCACCTGTTGACTGCAGAAGATTTGACTGTAAACGGACTCGTGTTCACATCACTGTCATTTAGACAGAGCAGTGCATTGTGGGATTGTTAGCAGACAGTAGAGTTCATGTTGGACTTTCTCTCGCTCTGTCTCTCTCTCTCCCTGTCTGTCTGTCTCTCTGCCTGTCTGTCTGTCCAGCTGTCGTTGTGGTGATGAGCAGTAATGAGTGTTTCGGTTGTGGCCGCAGTGGTCACTGGGTGAAGAACTGTCCGAGCGCCGGACGAGGACGAGGGAGAGGACGCGGCAGAGGCAAAGGTGACATATGTTCAGATATATTTATTATATTATATTATTTTATATTATATATCCTCAACCTGTGTGTGTGTGTGTGTGTCAGATCTGTTCTGTTATCGCTGTGGGGAACTTGGACACGTCGCCAGAGACTGTGAGAGGACTGAGGATGGTGAGGACACACACACACACACTCTGTGTATATTACCTACTTGCTGTTTCAGTATAATGCAGGTGTTGACTGGACACGATGGACAGTTTAAAACAAAAAGGATCAGAATCGATGCAGCAGAACCAGAGAGATCTTCTGATTTAGTCCTCACATTCTTCTTCCTCGTCAAAACCTGCCGCCTACACTACCCACAATGCACCTCTCCCTTTGACCGTTGTGTGGGAGATTATGCTAGTAGCGGCTAATGTAGCCTGCAGCAGAGCTGAGCAGCGGCTGCAGAGGTCTGTCAGCTCACTTCCTTCTAACTCCACACCAACACACTGTTTTCATCTTCAGCCCCAACCTACGCTGACTCAAGTGACATCACTCGAGGACGTTTATCACACAGCTCCCTCTGAGACACTGAAGGTTTTATACTACTTTAAAACATGTGCAGTAGAACTCCCCAACACCTGGAGACACACTGAGGTGGAAAATCAATGGAGTTTGACTTTAAAGGGTCCATTTTAAGTATAAGTGTTCACCAGAACCAACACTTAACTAACACTTAACTAACCCAGGACTGACACTTTACTAACTCAGGACTAACTCTCAGAGATAATCCTACTGTCATTCTGGGTTTTGTTAGTCCTGGTCTAAGACTGAGGGTTTCCCACTCAGTCCTGGACTAAAGGAGGGTTGAGGTCTGAGTGTAGTTGTGATGTTTATGTACAGAGCTGCATGAAGTGATGTTAGAGGATCCTGAGGCTGCTGTCGTCTCTGCAGCATGTTATAACTGCGGCAGAGGAGGCCACATCTCCAGAGACTGCAAGGAGCCGAAGAAGGAGCGAGAGCAGCTGTGCTACAACTGTGGGAAGGCGGGACACATGGCCCGGGACTGCAACCATGCCCATGAGCAGAAGTGCTACTCCTGCGGCGGCTTCGGACACATCCAGAAATGCTGCGAGAAGGTCAAATGCTACAGGTAAACTAACAGCTACAGGTAAACTAATGTTACAAGTAAACTATCAGCTACAGGTAAACTGAAGCTATAGGTAAACTAACAGCTACAGGTAAACTAACAGCTACAGGTAAACTAACAGCTACAGGTAAACTAATGTTACAAGTAAACTATCAGCTACAGGTAAACTGAAGCTACAGGTAAACTGACAGCTACAGGTAAACTAACAGCTACAGATAAACTAATGCCTCAGGTAAACTAATGCTACAGGTATACTAATGCTTCAGGTAAACTAACAGCTACAGGTAAACTAATGCTTCAGGTAAACTAACGCTACAGGTAAAGTAACAGCTTCAGGTAAACTAATGCTTCAGGTAAACTAACACTACAGGTAAACTAATGCTTCAGGTAAACCAACACTACTGGTAAACTAACAGCTACAGGTAGACTAATGTTTCAGGTAAACTGACAGCTAGAGGTAAACTAATGTTACAGGTAAACTGACAGCTACAGGTAAACTAATGTTACAGGTAAATTAACACTACAGGTAAACTAACACTACAGGTGAACTAACAGCTACAGGTAAACTAATGTGTAACCAGTGTTAGCGGTGTTAGCAGTGCATGTGTTTGCTGCAGGTGTGGGGAGATCGGCCATGTTGCAGTGCACTGCAGCAAGGCGTCGGAGTTGAACTGCTATAACTGCGGGAAGTCGGGTCACCTGGCCAAGGAGTGCACCATCGAGGCCACCGCCTAGCTGCCACCCCGACCCTTTTTCATCTCTTGTGTTTCTTACTCTATTCATTCCCTGTGGTCCTCTTCTTCTCATTGGTCCAGAGGCCTGTCAGTCAGCCTCGCAGCAGCCAGTCAGAGAAGAAGGAGGAAGGAGAAGGGGCGGACACTTAAAAGGAAAAAACAACTTTCTTTTCTAAAAGAAAAAACTGAATTTGTGTTTTTAGTTTGGTAGCGGTGTCATGATGTACAAAGCTTTCTGCCCAGCCAATTGGCTGAGAGAGTAGAGTGATTGAAAAGAAGGTTAAGCCCCTCCCCTCAACCAGTGGGCGGGGCTTTAACAGAGGGAAAATAAGTGACTGACGTTTCTATTTTCCAACACGGTGATTAACTTTATTTTCTCTTTTGGATAAACCCAGTTTGTCTGAAAGAAACGTGATTGGCCCTGACTCCAGCAAACAGCCAAACACCTCGCAGGTCTGGCCCCTTCATTGCCAGATGGGGGAACAAACGAGCCAATCAGAGCAAGTCACAGCAGACAACAAAAGAACATTAATACTTAATATTTTAAAGGTGCATTTTGTTGCTGTTTGGACCAGATGGAGCAACTCACCGATGGAGACAAAAACTACTAATAATAACAAAACACATTTTTTTTTAAAAACGACAATTTTAAGTTTGGAGAGACGAGAATGTTTTCACAAACAAATCCAAATGTTATTTTTGTACAATATATGACGTAGAGATACTGTAAAAATGTCATCTGGTTGTACTGCAGACTGTAAGTTTAACCTGACAATAAAAACATGGAGGAGGAGAAGGAGGAGGGAGCTGAGACACACCTGTCTGATCAATTTATTTCACAAGACACACATACAAGAAACGTTCAGTAAGGTTTTATTTAACACTTCACAAATAATTACCAGGACAGAAAAGTTAATTTGTACAGAACCTTTCAACAACAAGGCAAAGTGCTTTATAAAGGATAAACGGCATTAAGACAAGAAACACAAGACAGTATAAGAAGACACATATTTAAAAGAAAATTCAAAAGAAAAACTAATGATGAAAAGTTGACGGTTAGAAATATGTATATAATATGTAAGTTAACGTTTAAATTTGGACATACTATAAGTATTTTTACTTTGTCTAACTTTTCATATGTGTTTTTGTTCCCTGCAGGAAATGACTTTCCATAGTTATTTGGTACAAACTGGGGAAAAATATTAATCCTTCAAAGATGTGCTTGATTTAAACCCAGGTAAATATTCAATAACTATTCATTTGTTATTGGAAACTTTATTCTTCATGTTGAACTGTAAACTCACCTGTAGACAAATTTCTAGTTGTGTCATGTTCGTGTTCTCTGACTGAAAGACTCTTTCGGTCACTCCACCAGTTATCTGGAAGTGAACTAAACGATCACTGCATTTATATTCTCTGTGCCAAATTAAATAGTTACAGACCCGTAAAATAAAGCATTTACATGATGCGTAAAAACATGAAAGATGTATGGAGTTCACATGTTCTGGTGACAGAGTGAGGTCAGTTTGGTTGTTGTCTGCATGACAAATGGTTTTATTTTTTTTTTTTTGTATAATTTGGCCTGATGGAAGCATTCAAATGTTAAATAAAAGAGGCCTGAGGATGGAGCCTTGGGGAACTCCATGCTGGATGCACAGCTGCTGATTCACACAAAACAATGTCACCTCATGGCTGTTCTGGGGCTTTCAACCAGATCACATGGTCCTCGTTAGTAGACAAGAGTTTGCTTGAGTTTGATTGATTGGAAAATGTGAAGTTTGAACTTCCTGTGATTCTGAGCACCTTCTCATCCACATGGCCTTAAAAGATGTTGACTTGTCTTGTCAAGCGAAATTATGCAGAAGGTGACAGAATATTTTCATATTTCATTTTATTATATAGTTAATTTAATTTGATTTTGATTAATTGTATTGTATTTTTATATTTAAGTAAATGTAATTGATTTATTTTTTTGTTTTATTTTACTTTTACATTTAATTTTATTCAGTTTAATTTTCATATTTATGTTTTATTTTCTATTTATTTTATTTTAGTTGAGTTGAGTGGAGGCGGCTGACGGACTCCTCCAGTAGGTGGCAGTAATGCAATGGTAAAGACGTCACGAAACCGGAAACTGGAGAAGAAGCCAGTGAAGTACTTCCTGTTTGTGTCGGCGTGTGTAGATCGTTTGAGGCTGAAGTTTCCTTTAGTTCACCGTCGGATTCTTCACAGAAGCCCAAAAAAGCAGCAGCAGAGATGGTGAGCAGCAGATCGTCACTCCGAGATTATTTAACTCAGATACGCAGCTAGTAAGCATGCTAAGAGCTTCAGAGCTTAGCTTGTTAGCTTCAACTGGCGGCTAACGGGTCCATTCAGTAACGTTAGTAAATATTCAGCAGACAGAAGGTTTTGAGCCTCGTCGAAACTATTAAATTCATAAACTCTGTGATGAAAGTCTTGAGTGTTCTCTCAGCGACCGCAGAGCTCAGACACACTCAGTGATAAAGTCACAGATTTTTGAATGGAGTCTGGTGTGAGCTTGCTGCAATTGTCCTGTCCCAGCTTCAGTTTATGTTAAATAAATGTTGGTCAGTTGAATATTCAGTAAATATTTGAGTAATTTATCAAATTGAACAATACACTTTTTCGGGCTACATATTCTCATTATGTGTGACATGTTAATAGCTATAAGCCACATTTACTGTGAGTCTGAGCTCACAGCCAACAAAGCAAACAGTTCTGATTGGTTGGTCTAAAAACTAAGATTTCATTAAAAGATTATGACGAATTTTCCAGAAGCCGTGAGCGACTAGCAGAAAGGTTTCAGTGTGCATTCGGTCAGGAACAGACCTCAGTCACACAGTCAGAGATAAAGTGCTAGATCTTTGAATGGAGTCTGGTGTGGGCTGTTTGCAGCCTCAGGTTCCTGCCCTCAGTTGAGCCTCCAGTTCTGATTCTCAAGTAATCAAATAAAACCCGACTGAAGTCAAGTTTCATTATCAATAAAATGACTGAACATTTATTCAGTCCACGTTTTTTACAAAATAAGAGAAAAATAAAACCTGTAAAGATACAAAATGAGATATAAATTCATGAGCTGATTTATTGATCATCAGCTGATTAAGTTTCAGCTTGTTTTAACTGACATCTGTGTATGTGTGTACTGTGTGTGTGTTTGTACAGGCGAGAAACGCTGAGAAGGCCATGTAAGTACTGACTGTGTACTCTGTGTTCTGTGTGTGTACTGTGTGTACTCTGTGTGTACTCTTTGTGTACTGTGTGTGTGTGTGCTCTGTGTGTAGTGTGTGTGTGTGTACTCTGTGTGTGTGCTCTGTGTGTGCAGTGTTTCCAACAGGATTTCATGAGATCCTGGGGTGGGACCCGAACCCTGTAGGGGGGTCCGGGGGCTAATGTCCTCATTTTCCCACTGCTCTCAACTTACTTTTCTTTTCTGAGGCTGCCCAAAAACCTACTACTGACTACTAGCAAGGAACCTATAAATGAATCGAGACACTCCGATTGGCTGTAACTGCATCCACTGGAGCCAATAGCAGTGAGAAATGTGACCTTCACACTCTAGTATTTCACCAACAAAGATGGTGGGTGAGAACTGATCGATATACATACAAGTAGAACAAACAATGCGCCAGGCAAACGAGGAGACCATCCACATCTTTTACAACTTTACGTATTAGTTTTACAGACAGAAGTAAATGGCTCACACAGACAAACGGGCTCAGCGGTTAGCGCGGTTTCTCTAGTTTAAGAGGAAACACGGCATGTCTCTGGCTCTAACCGTTGCGGAGACATGACGCGTTAAAGACAACGTGATTTTTAGGAACGTATACGATCCTGTGGGTCTCAGAGGGTTAACGTGGAGTGAGAGATGATGAAAAAAAAAATTCGGTTCATTATGAGACTGTGGCGGAAGAAATTAATCTATGGTGGGTTCGCCATACATTAGTTAATGAATGGGAAACACTGGTGTGTACTCTGTGTGTACTCTGTGTTCTCTGTGTGTGTACTCTGTGTACTCTGTGTGTGTACTCTGTGTTCTCTGTGTGTGTACTCTGTGTGCTGTGTGTGTACTCTGTGTGTGTACTCTGTGTTCTCTGTGTGTGTACTCTGTGTTCTCTGTGTGTGTACTCTGTGTGCTGTGTGTGTACTCTGTGTGTGTACTCTGTGTGTGTACTCTGTGTTCTCTGTGTGTGTACTCTGTGTTCTCTGTGTGTGTTCTCTGTGTGTGTACTCTGTGTTCTCTGTGTGTGTTCTCTGTGTGTGTACTCTGTGTACTCTGTGTGTGTACTCTGTGTGCTGTGTGTGTACTCTGTGTGTGTCCTCAGTGTACTCTGTACTATAACAGCTGAATGCTGTTGAGGGTCTGAAACCAACAATTCTTTTCACCTGCAGATTTTCTCGATTTGTTTATGAAACTTTAGAAAATGTGAAAAAATGTTGTTTTGTTCAACAAACCAAAACATGTCCAGAAGCTGGAAGCATCACGTGGAACTTCACTGATTCATTGATTATCCAAATAGTTGCTGATTGGTTTTCTGTCGATCAACTAATCGATTAATCAAGCAGCTGGTTTCAGCTCTGATGTTGAGTTTATCACTAACCGCTGCTTCACTGTTCATAAAGGTGGACCTCTCCTGGTTCTGCTGTCTTTAATTGTGTTCCTCTGCTGTGTCTCTCAGGACGGCTCTGGCTCGGTTCAGACAGGCTCAGCTGGAGGAGGGAAAAGTCAAGGTCAGGTTCTACTGTGTTTTACTCTGTGTTCCACCAGCAGAGCTCACAGGTTAAAGGTTCTGCAGCTCGTCAGTAACGTCATTAATGTGGATGTGAAACAGCTTTGAAACAAGAAGTGATGTTTTCTCCAGGTGTTATTTCATGTTGTTTACCTGCAGGCTGGAGCAGGTATGACGGGAGTCGGTGGTTTCCATGGTAACCAGCAGGCCAGAATTGCTAACAGCGTCACAATTTTATGTTTATATGAAGATAGATGAAGATATGGTTTAAATAATAATAAAATCATTGACGAATGTGACTCCTGAAACTGACATGAGATCTTCTGTAGAGATGTCTCACTCTGTTGGAACTACAGAAACCGTCTTGTTGTACAGCGGTGTTACAGAGTGAAGCTTCTTCCCTCAGAGGATCTTTGTTAGAGTCCAAACAGCAGGTGTTTGATCCCTGACCATTTATCTCCACAACATGACAGAGCAGCAGGTGAACCTGGGTTCATCTGAACAGAACCATGAACAGGAACAAAAAGCACAATTTTTATATTTCTCTCATCTTAACTACAAAATCTAAAAAAAACTTTCACTTTCAAATAAAACAAGAAAACTGTGCCTGAAGGGGTGTCGACGAGTTGCAGGTCAGTTTTTTAAAGGATCACAAGTCAACAGACAGATCTGTCTGTCTGTTTAACCCGTCTGTCTGCTTTTAACATCCACAGAAAATTATAACCCACTGCCTGTCTGTCTCTCTAACCTGTCTGTCTGCAGGAGAGGAGACCTTTTCTGGCATCAGAGTGCAGTGAGCTTCCTAAAGCTGAGAAATGGAGACGACAGGTACACATCTGTAGTACAAACTGTAGTATTAGCTCCACTTCCTGTAGTATCGTGTAGCTGCTCTGTTAGCCAATCATACAGGTTTAGGTTTTGTTTCTGATAAATTCACACTACAATACCCATGAACCTCAGCTGCTGTTGCTATGGAGAAGAAGACAGTCAGAGGTGTGTCGCCACTAACAGCAATTATTAGAATCTAACTAGTGTGTGTGTGTGTGTGTGTGTGTGTGTGTGTGTGTGTGTGTGTGTTTCAGATCATAAGTGAGGTCTCAAAGAAAGTGGCCCAGATTCAGAATGGTGAGTATGATGAACCTGACTGACTCACCTGACTGTCAGGTAGATTTGACCTGCAGGTAACAGACAGGAAGTTAATGTTGTTTTGACTTTTGTCTGACCTGTCTGTCTCTCTCTGACCTGTCTGTGTGCAGCTGGTCTCGGGGAGTTCAGGATTCGGGATCTGAATGATGAGATCAACAAGCTGCTGAGAGAGAAGGGTCACTGGGAGGTCCGGATCAAAGAACTGGGAGGACCCGACTATGCTGTAAATATTATTCGAAACCAGTAACTCTACTGTATCTGAAACCAGTGACTGTATCTAATACCAGTGACTGTATTTGAAACCAGTGACCGTATCTGATACCAGTAACTCTACTGTAGCTGAAACCAGTGACTGTATCTGACACCAGTAACTCTACTGTATCTGACACCAGTGACTGTATCTGATACCAGTAACTCTACTGTAGCTGAAACCAGTGACTGTATCTGACACCAGTAACTCTACTGTATCTGACACCAGTGACTGTATCTGATACCAGTAACTCTACTGTAGCTGAAACCAGTGACTGTATCTGACACCAGTAACTCTACTGTATCTGACACCAGTGACTGTATCTGATACCAGTAACTCTACTGTAGCTGAAACCAGTGACTGTATCTGACACCAGTAACTCTACTGTATCTGACACCAGTGACTGTATCTGATACCAGTAACTCTACTGTAGCTGAAACCAGTGACTGTATCTGACACCAGTAACTCTACTGTATCTGACACCAGTGACTGTATCTGATACCAGTAACTCTACTGTAGCTGAAACCAGTGACTGTATCTGACACCAGTAACTCTACTGTATCTGACACCAGTGACTGTATCTGATACCAGTAACTCTACTGTAGCTGAAACCAGTGACTGTATCTGACACCAGTAACTCTACTGTATCTGACACCAGTGACTGTATCTGATACCAGTAACTCTACTGTAGCTGAAACCAGTGACTGTATCTGACACCAGTAACTCTACTGTATCTGACACCAGTGACTGTATCTGATACCAGTAACTCTACTGTAGCTGAAACCAGTGACTGTATCTGACACCAGTAACTCTACTGTATCTGACACCAGTGACTGTATCTGATACCAGTAACTCTACTGTATCTGACACCAGTGACTGTATCTGACACCAGTGACTGTATCTGATACCAGTAACTCTACTGTATCTGACACCAGTGACTGTATCTGACACCAGTGACTGTATCTGACACCAGTGACTGTATCTGAAACCAGTATCTCTACTGTATCTGACACCAGTGACTGTATCTGAAACCAGTATCTCTACTGTATCTGACACCAGTGACTGTATCTGACACCAGTGACTGTATCTGACACCAGTGACTGTATCTGACACCAGTGACTCTACTGTATCTGACACCAGTGACTCTACTGTATCTGACACCAGTGACTGTATCTGACACCAGTGACTCTACTGTATCTGACACCAGTGACTCTACTGTATCTGACACCAGTGACTGTATCTGACACCAGTGACTCTACTGTATCTGACACCAGTGACTGTATCTGACACCAGTGACTCTACTGTATCTGACACCAGTGACTCTACTGTATCTGACACCAGTGACTCTACTGTATCTGACACCAGTGACTGTATCTGACACCAGTGACACCAGTGACTGTATCTGACACCAGTGACTGTATCTGAAACCAGTAACTCTACTGTATCTGACACCAGTGACTGTATCTGACACCAGTGACTGTATCTGAAACCAGTAACTCTACCGTATCTGATACCAGTGACCGTATCTGACACCAGTGACCGTATCTGACACCAGTGACCGTATCTGAAACCAGTAACTCTACTGTAGCTGATACCAGTGACTGTATCTGACACCAGTGACCGTATCTGAAACCAGTAACTCTACTGTATCTGACACCAGTGACTGTATCTGACACCAGTGACTGTATCTGACACCAGTAACTCTACCGTATCTGACACCAGTGACCGTATCTGAAACCAGTAACTCTACCGTATCTGACACCAGTGACCGTATCTGAAACCAGTAACTCTACTGTATCCGACACCAGTGACTGTATCTGACACCAGTGATCATTAACCAGTTACTGATGATGTGTTTGTGTGTCTCAGTGAGTTATTGATGATGTGTTTGTATCTGTATCTGATACCAGTGACCGTATCTGATACCAGTGACCTCATCTGACACCAGTGACCTCATCTGACACCAGTGACTGTATCACAAGAATAGCGGTAACTCTACCGTCTGACACCAGTGACTGTATCTGAAACCAGTAACTCTACTGTATCTGACACCAGTGACTGTATCTGACACCAGTGACTGTATCACGAGAGCCAGTAACTCTACGTATCACGATACCGGTGACGTATCTGTTACCGGTGACTCATCTGACACCGGTGACTGTATCTGAAACCAGTAACTCTACGTTATCTGACACCAGTGACTGTATCTGACAGCTTAACTCTACCGTATCTGATACCAGTGACCGTATCTGACACCAGTGACCGTATCTGACACCAGTGACCGTATCTGAAACCAGTAACTCTACTGTAGCTGATACCAGTGACTGTATCTGACACCAGTGACCGTATCTGAAACCAGTAACTCTACTGTATCTGACACCAGTGACTGTATCTGACACCAGTGACTGTATCTGACACCAGTGACTGTATCTGAAACCAGTAACTCTACTGTATCTGACACCAGTGACTGTATCTGACACCAGTGACTGTATCTGACACCAGTGACTGTATCTGACACCAGTAACTCTACCGTATCTGACACCAGTGACCGTATCTGAAACCAGTAACTCTACCGTATCTGACACCAGTGACCGTATCTGAAACCAGTAACTCTACTGTATCCGACACCAGTGACCGTATCCGACACCAGTGATCATTAACCAGTTACTGATGATGTGTTTGTGTGTCTCAGTGAGTTATTGATGATGTGTTTGTATCTGTATATGATACCAGTGACCGTATCTGATACCAGTGACCTCATCTGACACCAGTGACTGTATCTGAAACCAGTAACTCTACCGTATCTGACACCAGTGACCGTATCTGACACCAGTGACTGTATCTGAAACCAGTAACTCTACTGTAGCTGATAACAGTGACTGTATCTGACACCAGTGACCGTATCTGAAACCAGTAACTCTACTGTAGCTGACACCAGTGACCGTATCTGACACCAGTGACCGTATCTGACACCAGTGACTCTACTCTAGCTGACACCAGTGACTGTATCTGACACCAGTGACTCTACTGTATCTGACACCAGTGACTCTACTGTATCTGACACCAGTGACTGTATCTGACACCAGTGACTGTATCTGACACCAGTGACTGTATCTGACACCAGTGACCGTATCTGACACCAGTGACTCTACTGTAGCTGACACCAGTGACTCTACTGTAGCTGACACCAGTGACTCTACTGTAGCTGACACCAGTGACTGTATCTGACACCAGTGACTCTACTGTATCTGACACCAGTGACTCTACTGTATCTGACACCAGTGACTGTATCTGACACCAGTGACTGTATCTGACACCAGTGACTGTATCTGACACCAGTGACCGTATCTGACACCAGTGACTCTACTGTAGCTGACACCAGTGACTCTACTGTAGCTGACACCAGTGACTCTACTGTAGCTGACACCAGTGACTGTATCTGACACCAGTGACTCTACTGTATCTGACACCAGTGACTCTACTGTATCTGACACCAGTGACTGTATCTGACACCAGTGACTGTATCTGACACCAGTGACTGTATCTGACACCAGTGACCGTATCTGACACCAGTGACTCTACTGTAGCTGACACCAGTGACTCTACTGTAGCTGACACCAGTGACTCTACTGTAGCTGACACCAG
>VMKM01004026.1:0-23944 GCA_008360985.2 Macquaria ambigua | reverse complement strand
GTGTGTGTGTGTGTGTGTGTGTGTGTGTGTGTACTGTGTGGGCTTGTATTCTTAGGAGTGTGCGTGTGCCATCTCTCGAGGGAAAGGAGTGCTGGTCGTTTGGATGAATTTGTATCATTTGTGGTCGATGCACATGGTTAGTGTTATTATCAACGCATTTCCTGGACTCGAATGGATGTTCATGCAAACCATAATCTCATCAATCAAGTTATGTCACTTCAGTGGGCCACACAGTGTTGTGTAACAATAAAACATTGCAAGATTTTCTTCCATTGGCATTTTTCATCATTAGTTAACTCCCTCACTGTGTGCAGATGCCCAAAGGAAATTCAGCAATTTCTTGTGTTAGAAGCAAAGTGATGTAGCACAAGCACATAAACGGTTCTCTGGTCTTTATGAAAAATGAATGCAATACCTTGGACAGTGTCCTTTGAACAGAAGCTAACATTGTGTGCTTTAATAAGGGAGAGGGGGGTTGTATTTATGTAATGTAAAAGAAAAAAACGGCCTTTGAAAAAATGTGTAGCAATGTAATATTCATTCCTCATTCTATCTTTAGGATGAATTATAGATATTTTAAAAGCCAAGACAAGGGGAAGTGACCCCTCTGGACTAGTGGTGCCTGCTCATCATACTATATATACCAATATATGTTATTGTACATATTCAATGCTTGAAGCTTTCTCTGCATATCTGTCACTGTGATGTTTCACCAATGCTTAAATGGGTAACGATAAAAGACAGTTTTGCATAGCTTTCAATTTTTATAAGTGTACAAACTGACTTTGCTGTCGCTCTATCATTGTTATTGCTGTTAGGCTTAAAGTGCCTGCTGTAAATCTACACAGTGTGGAATAAACATAAATATAATTTGTGTTTCCATTGCTTCTTATGTTGTATGTTTTATAGTATGTATGTATTTTATAGCATGAAGCATACATTTATAGTGTAGAATGAGCAACGGAGCATTTTATGTAAATACATTTTGATCAGTCCAATCAGAGATTAATTTCTGATTCAAAGCTTTTAGCACAATAAAATGCATTGATGGGACGATAGACCTTATCTCTCACGTGCTTTGTCTTTTAAGAGCTAATTGATAAAAAAATCAAAACCCTACAGTACAGCTTGACGTTTGAAAAACGTTTTGTATTCCAGTCATACAAATTAAAGGTAACCGGCCCATAAATGCAGTTCAGAGGGTCAGTTCACCCCAAATAGAGAGAGATCTCAAAACCATGGCACATAAAGCCAAAGCTGAGTATTGCAGCAACTGTGTATCATGCTTCGTGTCTGACGTTGTTGTGTCTTTTGTCTCTACAGGGTCCTGATCTGCACCCACTCCAACAGTGCGGCTGACCTTTACATTAAGGACTACCTTCATCCTTATGTTGAAGCAGGCAATCCACATGCCAGACCTCTCAGGTATGGAAGCACACTTACTTAAAGAAAACTTGATGGCTAAGGGCAGAAACATGCTTTATGTGCTTTGTACATGTGCACGTAAAATATGTAGTAGTGCCCTAAAGGGAACATTACATTTATAAAGGTATAGTTCAAGATGTATAAAGTCTGTTTGCATTTGTATGTCCTATTTGCAGGCTGCAGTTCAATCAAATTTTGAGAGGCACTTTGTGTCCTCAGGTTCATGTGGTAGCTGCAATCATGTTATTACGGACCCACAATGAGCCACGTTCTGATAGTATATACTGTAATGGCATGAAGATCCCAAATTGCCTCCAGTTGACAAAAAATGAAAACTTGCCACATCCTGTGAAAATACACATCACTTGTTATACATTTTAGGTCTAAAGCCCCCCAAAGCACACTCTTGTCTTGGAGTTATGCACTCATGCCTTAAAGCAGCCGTAGTTTGTCTACTGTGAGCCACTTAAAGCCCCTTATCTGGTCAGTTCACTGGTATTTAAAGTTTTTAAATGTTTATACAGATTTAATTAATATAGTCAAAGAGAACATATTTCATGTGAGTCTTTGACTTGTACTTTGAATGAGAAAATATCCTGCTTCTTAAATTGCTGGTATTAAACATTAACTCCCATTCAGTTAAACTGCATCTTTTGTATTCAGTGGCTATGCCCTGTCTGCCAGCTGAGACCATCTTAGCCGGAGAGCATCTGTATGGCACTCACTCATCTATACATCAACTGGATTACCATTATTGGAAAGCCTGCAGTCAGAATAATACATCCATATTATACAGAGGTGGCTGGACTGTTTTTGCCCCACAGCAGTGACAGGCAGATATTTGCTGACTTTTGAGACCTCAAGAACTCTCCTCCTCGGTGACTTCTAATCACATTTCTGCAAACCCAGAGGTCACAAAGGACAGGAAGGCAATGTCTGCCTTGACCAGCCAGGGCCTAACGTGACAGCTGTGTGTTAGGGACCATATGGGCAATCAAATGACTTGTTTCACATGAGTGGGCAGTCTGATTTCAATGGATTCCAGTCTGCAATCCTCCATAACAACTGTAGCGACCTCCTCTCTTAGCTCCCCTTTGGGATAGGTGGGCTCAGTCAAGAATAAACACCATGTATGAATATTTAGGGCCCTAGTGTGGAAAGGGACTGACCAACATCCCAAGGAGGCCAAATGTAACGGCTTCCCTACCTGGCTGGCTGTGACGATCAGTTTGCTGCAGTCTTGAGGTGTACACAGAATGTCTTCACAGCCGTGCATATTTTTTCTCTTCAATCCTTAAAGGAAGAAGAATCCACCTTAGAAAAATGATACAATTATTTACTCTAAACTTTTTATGATACTCTAGACGTTTTGTTATCCCTGCAAAACATTCAGTACTTAATAGTTTGCCTTGTGTGAAGCGAAACAGAAAAGGATAAAAGATGTTTATGCCTGAATATGTTTTAAAAATGATTTGTAGCTGGTCACAAAACAGTCGAGTTGATTCAGGAGTTTACTCACCTACTGAAGTAGCAGGGTAAGTGTCACATCACCTAATCTAAAGTGTCGTTCCTTTAATTGTAAAGTGAGTGAGGTCAGAAACAACCCCAATCCTACTTCTTTGTTATCACATGTTTCATCTGCACTCATAGTAGAACATAGTATTCACCATAGCACTGATGTCAGTGTGAGTTGATGGACCATAATGCCATGCAGCTGTCCTGTTGCGCTTTTAATAAATGAAAGTCATTCTGGGAAATGTAGTAAATGGGTAAGTGAACTAAAAGTAGATAAAGCAGGTTCAGGGACAAGTAGGTTTTACACTCTTTCACACAATAACCTCATGGATTTAATTAATTTAACAATGTATGTGAATCAAAACTAGTACCCAATGTTCATTTCATTCATAATTTCTCCTGTCGTCTCTCTCTCCAGGGTATACTTCAGGAACCGCTGGGTGAAAACGGTTCACCCTGTGGTCCAGCAGTACTGTCTCATCTCCAGCACACATGTCACTTTCCAGATGCCCACAAGGGAGGACATCCTCAGGCACCGTGTGGTGGTGGTCACCCTCAGCACCTCCCAATACCTCTGCCAGCTTGACTTGGAGCCTGGTGAGTCATTTGAAAAGATATTTAGTAATCTCAAGTTTAGTAAGGCTGTCTCATGATGGTTGTGGTGGACAACCATTGCCCTCAGCAGCTTTCATTTTCTTTGCCAATTCAACCTGATGATACATGGAGTTCTTAAGAATGGTTTAGGCGTGGCAGGGTTTACCATGTGTGGATGGATTAAACATTTTACAGCAGATGGTTCTGGAAATGTCTAAATCATCTAAATTTCAGGAGGGATCATGATAATTGAAAAACACCATTTGCATTGTTTAAAGGACATTTGAACAATGAGCATAGGCTAACAGGGCCTGTCAAAAGACCCATAGCTTATCATTTTTAACTGTAGTTGTGCGTCAGAGAGGGGTTGATTTACAATCTCGTGTATCTGCTTCTTTCTATATGTAAATTAGGTTGACAAAATATTAAAAACACCTTTCAGTAGAACAGTCCAACACAGTGACACCCTCAAAAATGACCATAGAATTAAGTCAACACATAAACAAAGGAAGTAGTAGTCAACAAAAGGTGAACAAAAACAAGTAAGGTAGTATTTATTATAGGCCTATGATATTGCACTGCAATACGTTATATTTTTTCTTGATATAAAAATGTAAATTTACCCACATTGTTTTCAAAAGATTATAACTATATGCAGACGCAGCCCAGTGCATTCATTCTCCTGTTCTTTGGTCATCCCCAGTGACTCTGATATCTGGTGTTGGCAGGAACCCACCATTTAGAGAGGGAGGGAACTCATTTAAGTTGTGTAAAAGACATGGAAAACAAACCAGTTTGTCATTGCAGGCTAATAACCGACTCTAATGTGTCAGCAGAGGGGGCCTTTGTGTGTTGCTCGGGAACACCATCTGCCCGTTTCTAATGTATTTTACATCATTAGCCCTCCTCCCCACGTTTCATCTCTCCAGCTCTCCTGGTGTTTGACGGTGATGAAAATCGCCAGGAAACGAGGCAATTGGGAGCCAGCGAGTCTACTAAGTAGCGATAACAAATTTCCCACCCCAAACACAAAGATGCCCCAGAGAAGAAGCTGTTATCTATCATATGTTTCGTTTGTTGATTTTCATCTTTCTTTATGACCTAGATATGTGATCTGGCAAGTGGAAACTGTACATGCGTGGTTTGGTGTACCTGTGTATGAGTTTTGCAAGAGGCTAATTCCATCTTCAGGAGCGAGACCCACAAATTGTATGGTCTGCTCATCTGCGTCCTCTGTGTCCTCCTGTATTTACACACATGCAAGTTAGGTGAACTTCATATAGGTGTTCCCTCTATCTGAAAAAGAATAACTTTAATACGTGATCTGCGTCCATTCTTTGTTGAAAGCTGTTTGTTGGCTAAGTCAGCCCAACTAATGGAGAGTAAAAGCCTTTGCACACCACATCAGGTATTTCTTCTGAATTGTCACAAGTTAATAAAAATAAATATAGCCTCACATTCAGTCCACTGTGCACTTTAAGGATGATGCCCTATTTTCCCTTTTTAGCAGATGTGTGCTGTGTGTGTGCGCTGCGGCTCATGTGAATATTGATCCGTCTTGAGGCTACTGGATCTTGCAGCCTAGTGATAAAGGTTCAAGGGAATGTTGTTATCTGAAATTAAGTTGGCTCTACACATTGTGTGGCAGGCACCAGAACACATCCAAGAACAATGTAAAAAATTCTGTTACTTCTCAGAGCAGGGTTGGGAAATTATTTTGTGAGAATTTGACAGAGCTTGACAAAGCTTTCAAATCAGATCTTTACAAAGCTTGTTTTATGGGTTACAGTTATCTGCACAGACCCTCTCACCCTCACAGATCACAGATTTTTCAAGTCACTTTTATAGTGTGAAAAGGGTAGAAAGAAGCTGTGAAAGGGAGAATGTGAGAGACTGGGTGTGTGAGGTGAAGGAGCTGCCATTTATTTATTTATTTATTAAGCAGTCATCTTTCCCCCAAATCACTTCTGCAACACTGTACCTCTAATCTCCTTCACCTCTGCTTATTATCCCTCTCTCCTTCTTTCTTTTACCACTGTTGTTTCCAAATTCAAACACCATTGTTAGCCCAATGACCGATAGCGGCTACTGAAATGTAATTTGGACCTCTGGTTTAGAGATAGGTTCCCCAAGGCAGACATCTATGTCCCATGTGAAACATTAAGCACCATGTTCTTTCTCTGTCTGCTTGGTGCTCATAAAGACAATCTCTGCCTCCCTCTTGCCCTCCCTCCTTATCTCTACTTTCCTGCCTGGGGAAACCTTCCCATTTGTAATGACCCGTGTACATCATTTGTGAGCGTTATTTGGCCGTTATGTATTCATGTGGATCGAAGTAAAAGAGCAAGCAGGCAGGATGCAGTAGGGCTCCTGTTGACTACGATTTATAGGAGGGGTCAACAGAAGTGCTTGGCCTCAATAATTAACTATGTGATATATAGGGTAGCACATCTACATGACTTCAAGTCCCTTTGGCTGCATTATTGAGCTAGTAATATTCCATGCGGTGATGAAAAACAGGGGAAAAGCAAAAATCTCAAACCAGGCTTTAACAGCACTGTTGGAAATGATTCCCACCAACATTTCATTCCTCTCAACACAGTGAAGCACTGTGCAGCTTGGATGTTCATTCATCCTATATATAAACTATTCAGAGATTACTCAAGTGCATGATTTTAAGTATATGCCTATTATCCAGAGACTACTCATGTGCATAATTTTATGCATGTTACACCCCGCCTTTGGAATAAGTGGGACCTCTGTGACATCTAGCAATCTTTCTTTACCATCTAACAAATCACACCGTTAGAAGAGATGATGACATAATGGAAATATTTAGTCTGTTTTAAGTAGGAGATTTTCCAGACATTTTCCACCTGTACATCTGCTTTGAGTATGTGTTTGTTTGGTACATGGCTTTACAACTCTAAGGGGACATTTCTCACTTCATAAGCTCTAATAGATGAACCCAATTATACACATTCTGCAAATGTGTACGCAGAAACATGGGCCATTGTAACAAAGTGTATGCCTTTTTATCAGCACTACAGTGGGGGAACAGTTCTAGCATATCTTTCAATGAGGTGCACACACAGTTCAGAGACAACACTGGTTTGAGGCGTTATAGTTGGGGTGGGGGGTGGTGGTGGTAGTGGTGGGGTGTCTATATGTTTTGCAGCCATTTGTTCAAAGGCAGATACTAAGGAGTGAATGTTGCCTCAAATCAAACTGCTCCACCTCTTTTCTTGCCAGCCCATGTTTCTGTTGTTTGTTTACTGTTTGACAGTCCCTGAGTTTATTTAGTTATTTTCAACCGTCACATTTCATATCTGCATATACTTTCCTGTGGAAATGGTGTTCGGGCTTCAGAGGCTGTTTGCTGGTTGTTATTCAGCCTCTCTCTTCCCCGCTCCCTGCTCCAGCACTCATTTGCCATGCCGTTTCATCCCCTCCCCTCATACTGCAGAGCACCGTTTGAGCTTTTTAAATCAGGGTTAGGCTACTGTTCAGTCCCTTTCAAAATGTCCACAAAACCCTGCCTTTGGTTTGCAGGGATGGTTGAAAGAAGGAGAGGAAAAAGTGACTCAGAGGATGGCACATTAGTGACAGTTACAGGGTTTTAATGCTCCTGGTGAACAAAAGTATTGTTAATTAATGTGCCAATGTAACAATGGTAAAAATGTTGACATTACTAGTTCTGGGTATTGGTAAGAATCATCTGATTCAACTGGATTCACTGAGCTTTGATTTGATTGTGATTCATTTTGGCGCTTCTACTCAACATAGCAATGTTTTATATATGAATTTCCAAATAATTTATTTTAAAATCATAGCCATAATGTGCACTGCACAAGTTACATCTAAGCAGTATCTTGTCAAATGATTTGTGTGGTTTGTGCTGTCTCTAACACTGACAGCTATGATGAAGTGACATAAGGAGATACTTACAGTGTGTGGTCCATATTAAATAGCTAATGTAGTTATATCTGCTAGACAGAGAGTCACTGGTTTCAAGCATCAATATCAAAAATGTAGAATCATTGTAGATCAAGAAACACTATATGTGGGCTATGAATAACTTTACATTCCAGCTGTGAGTGCTGGTTCTGCCCAGGATCCATTTACGTAGCTTCTTAGACTGTTTTGATTATTTTTGGTGCGTGTTTGTAATATTTTTCAGTAAACCTTGATAAAAAACAAAAGTGACTATTAAGTAAATTGATGTTGGTGCCCTATTTGTTTTGGCAGGGTTGTTCACTCATATCCTATTGGATGAAGCGGCCCAGGCCATGGAGTGTGAAACCATCATGCCTTTTGCTCTAGCTAGCAAGACCACCCGCATCGTGCTGGCTGGAGACCACATGCAGGTAAGTACAAAGAGTCAGCAAGGGCAGTTACAAAATGTCTAATTCGATTCAATTTTGCCTTTGTTGAAGCTGCAAGTTTCTCCAGTGGAAAAAAAAACCCTCATCATTTCTTCACATATTCGCAAATTACCAGATAAAGTAAATGCACATTATGGGGTCTTGAGTTTATTCTCACAGACCTTTTGAAAACTTTTCTTTATACCCTAAAATAAATGAAAAGAATACTTAGAAGGAGGGATGCAACACAGTCGCAAATAGCTGAGACATCAAGTAGAAGTAATAACACAAATATAAACTCACATCAGTCAAGCTTTCTAAGCCAACACAAGGAATTAAAACCTTATTTCCTCCTCTCCTGGTTTTACACAGTGCACAGGATTACCAGTAGGCAGTGGATGAAGACAAGGCATGAGTCTACCATGCAGTAGTTTAATTACTTGATCTCTTTGCCTGCTATTTCTTGGAGCAAAGAAAAAATGGATTAAAAACACAGTGTCCACCTGTGTATCCATCTGTCTCTTTCTCAATCACTTTGTCTCACGCTTTTCTCCTTCCACCCCTCCATCATATATAACAGCTTAGTCACTCCAAGGAAGGAAGGTGGTCCAAGGAAGGATATTGCCCTTTATATTTCTCCCGTCTGCTCTCACTACAACAGTTTACCTTCTCCATTGAGCAGTGGAAGAGCCAGCTGAATAGTCAATGAAGGCTAAGGCCTCTATTGATTGTTTACTTTCTCATTTACTGTGCGGGGCCTCATTAAAGCTAGCTGACCCTCTCTCACTGTCAGGCTTAAATTAAGATTCAAACTAAAGATAAATTGCTGTCGTGTACATGGCAGTGGTCAAAAGAGAAAAGGTAAATTAGTCTGTTTATGTGGATGTGCGCAGTTTTGCAAATGTGTAACCTCATTTGAATTAAAGCACATCGGGATGATAATCACAGATCTTGCTCTCTACTGTCGGACCGGAGGAAAATACACATTGAAATTGTTTAGACTGTTTCAGGTACTTATGCTTGATTTATTCACTTGATTGATTTATTTCTTGCAAGAGAAGAGGAATTAAATGCTCCCTGCAGTTTGGCATCAAATAATCAAATGCTATTCTGCCTTGGCTTGCCAGCAGAGCCATATTGGAGCAGATCTGTAAGTAAGACTGGCTACTGCATATTATGCACTCCAAACAAAATTGAATTTGGCATGTTGTCAAACTGCTGTCAAATCTCTGCGAGTAAATTCCACTATAATCACTGCGACTCAGGCTCTGTTTGTTTAATGGCATACACACCAGATGGAAGAGCTTGCAAGTCACAATGGGAGAAACAAGTAGCTTATCTGAAGTTCCTCAAAAAAGTATAGTTCTCAAAGTAGTTAAAGAAAAATGCTACCAGGCCAAATTTGATAACATTTGGAGTATCATACCTAAGTAATAGCCCTTTTAGAATGAAACCAGAGGAACCAAACTCAGAAACTAAACTGGGAACTAAAGGATACCTTTTTTGTATTCCTGTTAGCATTTCCACCTCATCTAAAGAACTGCAAAAAAGATTTGCCAAATTAGACTGCTGTGCACAAGCTGAAGAACGGGTTGTATTCTACCATCCTGTCAAAGCAGCCGACATGCCTGGGAAATTTTGTTCAAATACAAACACATGACATTCTTGTAGACTTGACTTGCCAAGCGACTTTAGTATGCCACGGAGTGCCAAATAACTTTTTTCATTTTAACCACTACATGTGATTTCATGTGATTAGCACAGCTTCAACCAGAGGTGAAAAAAATAATCACCTGATGCAGTGTTTGGTGGAAAATGAAAAATTTGCCATGTGCCTAAACCATGTGTACTTGGTTTGACACTGCTTTGTTAGACTTGGAACAGATACAGTAGACCAAATTGAAATTCATAGTTGAATAGAAAGGAAAAGTAATGATGTGAGAGAATGGAAAATTACCTTTGTCATGCTTTGAAACTAACTTTGCTTTTCCTTCTCTCCCTCCCCACCTCTTTGTCTCTCTGTGCATTCTGTGTCCCTCGATTTGCAGCTCAGTCCATTTGTGTACAGCGAGTTTGCGCGGGAGCGTAACCTGCATGTGTCACTGCTGGACCGACTGTATGAGCACTATCCTCCTGAATACCCCTGTCGCATCCTCCTGTGCGAGAACTACCGCTCCCATGAAGCTATCATCAAGTAGGTGTGAGCCCTCAACACTGCCTTGAGTCGAAGCTGTGGGAGGAGAGTCTGAAAAGGTGGAGGAAAGATGAGATAAGCGAGAGAAGAGGGGGTAGGAGGAAAAGGGGAAATGCAGGTGAAGAACTGACAGACTTGGGTTGTCCAGAGAGGAAAGTGGAGTCATTAAGGCAGTGTTTGAGCTGACAATAGCTCTATGACAATACAACACAAGAGGCTGCGTGGGTTTAGGTGTATTGCTACAGGTACTGGTGAGAAGATTAAATATGAACTAGGAACTCCACTTTGAATGCTTAGCAGACACAAAGGAAAGTTTATAATGTTTCAGAGCAGCAAAAATGTTCTCCATTTTGATACTTGTGAGAGTAACTAGTTTCAAGTTATTTTACTTTTTCAAGTGGATGCAGTTGGACCATTTGACTAGTCAATGGTCCCATTGCATTGTGGTGCAGCAAAAGCAAAACACACACGCACGCACGCACGCACATGCACGCACACACACAAAAAAAACTTACACCTACAGCAGAACATGGAAGTTTTCAGGTTTTATATTTTGAGATCCATCTGAAATTTAAGTTATCAGCCTTACTGGTAACATATCCAATGTATCCATAATCATTCTGACATTAAACATGTTTGTGTGTTCATTGGACACTGCACATTATCTCTTCAAATACACAGATCTTTTGACAGGTCTAGCATTATAAACTTCCTTAAAAAAAAATCTTTGGCTTAAATTATCAGTAATTTCTGATAAATATCCTTTCACAAACATTCTCCACTCTCATATTCCCCTCTTTTTGCTTTCTTTTTCTGCTCTTCTTTCTCTTACCCATTCTGCTTCTCCTCTTCCTACAGCTACACGTCAGAATTATTTTATGATGGGAAGTTAATGGCAAGTGGGAAGCAGCCCTCCCACAAGGACTTCTACCCTCTGACCTTCTTCACAGCCAGAGGCGAAGATGTCCAGGAGAAGAACAGCACTGCCTACTACAACAACGCTGAGGTATGATTATAGAATGGAAGCTATAATTGGTTTTGTTGTTCTGCTGTGTCACGCCTGATGGTATTTGCATATAAACTATGAATCAGTCATAAAAGTTTTTAAAAAATAATAAAGTTTTGCTCAGTGTTACTAGGGCAATCATGGGGTCTGTAATATGTACTCCCCATGCTTGAAAGTAAATGTTAAATTAAATATAAAAAAAAAATACATTCATATAAAATTCATAATTGATAAGAAATGCAATTGCAAGCATCATACATTGTAAAACAATTGTTAAAAATGCTATTACTAGATTAGACCAATATTTTAAATTAGTTTCAGCACCTGTGTTGCTTTAGTACAGCATATTTTAGTCCTGTGCCATGGAGTGAATGTATTTATGAATTTTATTAAAATCTCAATCAGCCCGCTGTGGTAATTCACTGCTAATTTCCTAAGTACGTTTGACATTTAGAACTAAACTATAATACAAAATAGCTCTGCTCATGATCAATGTGACGTTGATCAGCGTGAGCTAGTCCCGCATACTGATTCATACATCATTTAGTTAACTGATGGTAACGCGTGCACTATATTAATCTGAAATGAACAAAAGCTTCTCTCTTTGGACTGTGAAATTAACTTTATGAGAATGCACACAACTGAACAACTAAAACACTTACACTAACAAACACTGCAACACAGCATCATCAGACCGAGCCTATCAGGGCTGCCATGTACACTAGTTACACCTCACCTTTCTCACGCATTGAAAAGTTGATATCAGGTTTTTTCAGTTTAATGCACTGCAGCAACTGGGTGTTGAATAATGAAATTAGCTGTTAGTTGTTCTGAAAACATAAAAAGATTCAGAGCACATGAATGAACACTGCTGAACTCTGAAAAAACACAGGTAACTACATTTGAGTAAAATCTGAGTGAAGAATTAAATATTTGGGCCTCAGCCAATCGGTTTGATTTTAACAAATTGTATTAATATATGTGTGAAATTGATTATTTTCTCAAGAATTTGAACTTTCAAATTATGCATGATTGTTAGGCTGTAGACCCCAGTTTGATATACATAATTCAGGGATTTGATTATAATGAAATTAAATTTAATTTGGATTATTCTGACTGGAGTCAAAAGCAGAATGATTATCCAAAACTGACCAGCACTGTATATTTCTTCTCATCACCATAAATTGGAACACCCACTGTCTTAATAATCATAATCATAATTGAAGATGAAACCCATAAGACTTAATTAGGAGACCAACCAAGAGCTACATTTGACACCCATGATGCATGATTCACTGACAGTTCTAGCCTTTGATTGGTTCCTCTGTAGACTCACTTGGTTGTGGTCATTGGCTGTGTCTGACTCCTGACCCTTTGCTGACATGTTCCAGCCAATTAAACCATGGCTGCTACTTGATTTTGCTTCCAAACTGTCAGCAATGCCAAATGAATTACCTGCCTTGTTTTTTAAACAGCACTCATGTCAAACCATTAACAACATTATCATAATTGTCCAAAATCAAAATGCATTGAAAAAAGCGTGTCCGTTTGTTTGTCTTGTGCAAGTGTCTTTGATGGGCTTAGCTTCAAGTGGAAGACAATATCTCCATGACAGTTCAAAGCTGCCGGCAGTATGCCAAAGCTCTGAACAGGAATTGAAAAACTGCTCGTATGACAAAAAAAACAGTTGGGATTCAAAATACAAACTCTTGTTTTTAAAAACTAATATCTAGGCTAATTTTAATATTTTGAAGGGCTAACATGAGGCTCAAAAGTTACCCCCGTGTGAAGCTCACCTATAGGAACTACTTGAAATGAAGTGCTAACCTTCTCATTACAATTGTGCTACATTTGGCCTTAAGTAGAAGCAATAACATCAGTGACTTGTTTTACTAGGATTTAATGAGGCTGATGCACTATTTTTGTTTCATTTGTTCAGAATACATTGAATTGAACACTAAATCATTATCACCTGTACAGTGAAGTTTATAATGTTCGAAATTTGTTTTACATTTTGTCTTAATAATTATTTTGAATCTCTTCAGAGGTCTCAGTCCAACCAGAAAGCCAGCCTGGCAGGTTTTTTAGAATCAAATTGAACAGCAGGTGTGATATTAAGTCTATTATTATTAAGGCCAGTAAACCAAAATGTTATTTTTCATTTAGCAATGTATGATGATACAGTGCTGGTCTGTAATACCTTGCTTTTCTGGAAAACTTGAAGCCTTTTTTTTTCAGGTTTCACAACACATCCACTTTCATTAAGCCATAGCTTCCTATTTTATGGGTTGACTTTGATGCCTCAGTGCCATACAGTACATAAAGCCTCCTTTGTTCTTCAAATATTTGTCCCCCACTGTTGCCTTTTTACCTGGGTGAAAAATATCCCTTAGTCCCTGACTTCCCACAGTTCTTTTTCAGGTCAGGCATGTGTGTAAGGATGGTGTGTAGGGATGGTGTGAAGAGAGCATGTATTTGAGCCATGTTGTCGCCTCTTTCTCCCATGTTGCCCCTCCATCTCCTCAGGTATTTGAGATCGTAGAGCGGGTGGAGGAGTTGCGCAAGAAGTGGCCAGTGGCCTGGGGCAAGCTGGACGATGGCAGCATTGGAGTGGTGTCACCATACGCTGACCAGGTGTTCCGCATTCGTGCCGAGCTCCGAAAGAAGAGAATGCATGAGGTCAGCGTGGAAAGAGTGCTCAACGTCCAAGGTGAGAAAAAGTGTTAACCAACATGCTCATGCTTTGTGTCAATAATAAGGAATTGCATGTGCGTGTAGTTACTGGCTGAAACACTGAAACTAGTTCTGTATTAATGTGCCAGTATATTCATCTTTTAAAGATTTAAACTGCCTTGTTGGTATCCTGAATGCACAATTGACAAAACAGAGGGGGGGGGGGCTGTTAATTTGGTGGTGTTTATCATAATTATTCAAAGAATGGGAAATTTAAAATTGGAAGAAAGCAGCTATGGTCAGGCAATCAAAAACACTGTAGTTCCAGACAAACAAATCCAAACATTTGAATCCTCAAGTGTCTCATTAATATTTCTCCACGAAGCTTGTCTCACACAAACAGAGAGCTGCATTAGCCTAAAGACAAATCCCTGCCATCTTCCAATGCAGTTATCAGTGTTCATATTGCCCTTCATATCATCCAGTCCCAGTATAAGGAGAATACGAGTAAGGGTTTCTTCCCTCAATTTCTCCTCTGCTTCAGTCTCATGCAGTCCCCACCTGTATTGCATCCAGCTGCTTTCCACAGGTCATTAACTTCCTCATTAATCACACATGAAAATTGTGGACACATGCACACAGGAAAACTGTACTCTGGTTAGTGCTTATAATTTGAATTTAACACATGTAGATGCTGTTTGTTTATGTGTTCTATCAACAGCCTCTGGAGTCATAAGAAATTAAATTATTACTAGGCCTAATTTTTTCTATTTGGTAGGTTCTAGTGATTTGGCTCCCGCCTTAAGACTGTACAACACAATTAGCTTAAGAAAACAGCATGCACATGGTTTCAGTTTCCGCTGATATCAAATGTCATGGTAGCTAATGGAGAAATGAAGTTTTCCCACAGTTTAGTTTTCCTTCATTGCAGTTTTGCTTCTTATTTCTTAGTAAGGGAACCATGTTCTTCAAAATGTGTCAACCATGAGCTAACCTCTCTTTTCCCTTCGTTTCTTAATTGATTAAATAGAAAAGTTAAATAGAAAGTTTCTAAGGTAGTTTTGCGTCTTCTTATAATATGTTTTACTTGTATGAAACTTCATAATAAAAAATGTTTGCAGGCAAACAGTTCCGGGTGCTGTTCCTCAGCACGGTGCGGACGCGGCATACCTGCAAGCACAAGCAGACGGCCATCAAGCGTAAAGAGCAGCTAGTTGAGGACTCAACAGAGGACCTTGACTATGGATTCCTCTCCAACTACAAGCTACTCAACACGGCCATCACGAGAGCCCAGTCCCTGGTTGCAGTTGTGGGAGACCCCATAGCACTGTGCTCTGTTGGGCGCTGCAGGTAAATACAGGCACTTAAGGGGACTAAAGCCTTTAATACTGTATCATAGCAGATCTTTATGTAAAGTGATAGTTCCTTTATAGTGAGTGACTATTCTTGTAGTGTGGTAAATCTACGGGATCACTCAAAAGGAACACCGAACTTCACTAATGACCTTTGTTATTTGTACTTGTATTGCTTTGTGTCATGTGATTCACCCATGTGTATCAAGGTGACATGACATAGACATCATATATCCCTGGCATTATATTAAATCAGCTATTGACGTTTCGACCAGTTTGTTCAGGCTAGATGTGGACACCTGTTTATTTTCCTCCATTTAGCTTTGGGTTTTCACCATTGGGTTTCAATACATTCCCCACCTTCCATCTCCATAGCAACTGTCTGTTTTGCCTTCGCTAGTTGTCGTAACATGTCAGGTCTTTTGCTGTTGTGATTGTTTGCAAATGTCAGCCTGCAGAGTCAGAGCAATTAAATGAATGTGTACAAAAATGGATGGATGACCACCATTGAGCCTCCTCGCAGGAATGAAAGATCTCGGTCAGTGAAGCAGCTGCAGGAACTGTTAAGATACAGTCAATAGGGAGTAGCTTAGGTGAGTTATGTTGTAACTAAAGGTTAAGGCTGAATCAAATATCTTTTGTTTGATTTCTGTGTTGTGGATCAGTTTTACAAAGTGAACTGGTTATGTGATAAGCTGCAGTTACTACTTTACCATAATGTTGAAACAGCAAATACCCTGGATGGTGTACTGTTGAAATGCGAAAGACCTGTACCTCCACATGTTAATAATTTACGTTTTGCAACACACTAATATTGTGGATTTTCCGTCCACTCTTGTATGACTACTCCTGTATGAGGACCAATATAAGGCTGAAGAAAAAAGTAAATTATTCCTTTAAACATGAGTTTCCATTGTTTTTAAATTTTAGGTTTTGGTGAGAATTATTTGGTTGTTCTCATGATTATATGCGTCAAAGCTGAAGGCACATTTGTAGACGCTGAGAGATGATTATTGATGATTGCTCTTTGTTCTTTTCATTCTTGCATTCCGGCTGCTCCTGTTTTGCCCCCTAGCTTTAGTTTTCTTTCCCTTTTAGTATGCTTCATCTTTTTGATGATTTTCCTTTTCTTCATTTTCCCTCTCCTGTTTACACGTGCAAAACATTCTTCACGTTTGTGTTAGACTTGATCTTTTCTATTCAGCCCCCAAGGAGTGATTTGTTACGATGCCAGCAGGGAAAAATCAACAAGATGATCCATGAAACACTCAATCTAAACAAGGAGAGATAAATGAGAATAGAAGTAAAACATCTCGCCGTCTGTTGTTTCCTCTTTTTGCCCCTTTCCAGAAAATTCTGGGAGCACTTTGTCTCCATCTGCCACGAGAACTCGAGCCTACATGGCATCACCTTTGAGCAGATCAAGGCTCAGCTGGAGGCCCTGGAGCTGAAGAAGACCTATGTCCTTAACCCGCTGGCCCCAGAGTTCATCCCCCGCGCCCTCAGGCCCATGCAAGGGCACCACTCTTCTTCGCAGGCCCTCCATCCCCACCATCATCCACATCCTCAGCACGCACAGCCTGCCTCCAACAAGCAGGGTCCACAGCAGCAACAGCAGCAGCAGTCACCCCCTAAGGTAAGGTGTTTCTGATAAGGGAGGGCACAGTGGCATTTTCATTAAAATTGCATTAAAAATCTTGACACTGAACTGTAGAAATTGGAAGGAAAATAAAATAAAAAAAGGTTAATCTAAATAGATTCTGTCAAACAAAATGACATTACTGGATATGCGACTGCTATTTTTCTTCTGCAAATACTGAAAATAACTATTTAGTGTTTGTACATGTTGGGAGGTGAAGAGAGAGAGAGAGAGAGGGAAGACAGAGTGGGGGCAGGGGCAGAAATGAAAGAAAAAGAGGTGGGGTAGAGGATGTTTTGAAAAGCTCAAATGTAGGGTTTTCTGTGTTAATGTAATATGCTAGGTAACCACTTATTGGTTTGTAGAAATAGTAAACAAATAATCAGAAAAAAATAGTGCTTCTTGTTTTTAGAGAGGAAAGGGAAAATGATAAAAGCTCTGCACATGTGGGCACAAAGTACATATCTATTAAAACGACGCCATTTAATTTTCACCACAGGAAATTACTTTATGGTGGTTCATTTTCAAGGATGTGTTGTGTGATTGTTTAGCTCGGGTTGAAATGTGTTTGTGTGTCTGTCTGTCCTCCCTGCCTGCCCTGAGGTAAAGGTTAACGAAATCACCACAGCTGCCAACCTGCTGCCATCACCCACTGGGCCTAATGAGCCGCAGCTCCGCAGCATCAGCCGGCTTTAGAGACACAGATCCTCTCTCTCTCCACAGTCATAATATGTAGCTCACAACCACACACAGACACAGACACAGTGCTACCAGTATGCAGTATGTAATGAATTGTTTCCTTCAGCATATACAGCATGATGCTAATTTAAAGGTCAGACCATTCTTGGTGCCTCTGTACATGGTTGATGCACCCACTGTGGTATACAGCCAAAATAATCCATACAAATGTCATTTAATAATAGATTAATTTCTAAACTTTAAAAGTGTCTCACCATAGCTTTTGATAAAACCTTCGTTGTTGGGTTGACTGGTTGCTTTATCACATCTGCCAGTGATCACCTTGTGAGTATTATATAATTACAAGTAATTAGGTTCAGTTGTCCAAGTTATTGTAGTATTTCACAGCATAACTGAAAAATAATTGGTCAATAAATCCGTTTGTAGAGATTTTGCACTTTTTTCCAATTGATCATTGTGCAAAAATCTTAAATAAACTCCACTATGAATCATGTTCATTGTTGGGCATCGATTTTACCTCAGTTGACTTCTTATTGTGAAGTGCTGTTTTCTAACACAGATGGTGTTTTCATGCATGTATGCAAGTCTGTGACACTTGTGGTAAAATATGTCTCATATTAAAAAGCTTTTTGTAATTTTAGCTTTAGCACAATTAGTGTCATTTTAATTGGGGAAAGAGGATTTACAAGTACAATTGCCACTTTAAAAAAAAAAAAATTTAATGTATCTGAATGTATCATTATTTGTAAATCAGAGCTGATACACTGCTGCACCTTTACACTCAAATGAGTTTTACACAAACAAACGGGCCATTTTCTCCTTTTTTCTTTTTGTTTGCCTTTTACTTTAGCTGGAAAAACTTAAGAGTAGGGTAAATAATGCAACATTACAAGCAACCAAGAGCACTGTATGACAGCCAGTCTAGTATTTTTACGATCCACTAAGTAGTGCTTTTCATTCTCAGCAGACACCTGCTGTTTGAAAAAAATTGATCATATGAGAAAAATGTTCAACAACATCCTTGTTGCTCTTCGCCACTATTGAACTTACTTTACTCCAGCAGCGCATCTATGACCAGATATGACTAGAATAACCACAGTGCTAGACTATGGGCACCATTTTCGGTCTGGTGTGTCTGGCATTGCTCAGTTAATGTTACGCCCTAAAATAGCAGCCAGGCGACGGCAGGAAAGGAGGCCCTGGCAGATTTGACTTTGGCCCTGATCTCACTTCCCCACTCTATATGCAAATAAACACGTACATCATTTCCGCTTGCAAAGACCAAATGCGTTGTTGTTTTTAACCGTCAGAAGGCAGCAAGGCACTTCATGTAATTAGTCTGCCGGAAAGTAAAAGGCATAAATAAATAAATACAATTATTTTATTGTTGTGGCTTCTTCTTGTTGTTTCGCACTTTAATATGATGGTGTTGGCGGACGAATGAGTATGCACTTCCGCAGAGGACGTCAGTTGAGTAGGCGGTCCTTCAATGTGTCCCACACACATTCGCGTACACACTGTTAAAAGAATGTGGCCATATGCGGCCCAGACCACCTCCCAATGTGGTCTGAGCGATTGGGTCTCAATGCGTCCTCAATGCATCTTGGGTGCATTCACACCTGTTCTTAGAGCTGTCCACTTGTGATCGGATCACCCAAGACATATGTTAAAAAGTGGTTTCAACATAGTCAGGCTGTCTTTCACAGTTTACAATTATATAATAATGGATTCCTGCATTCACAGCCTTATCTCTACATGTCTGATTTGCAGAATTAGTCTAATTTTGCTCAACAAATTGCCTTTACTTTCAAACATGTTCTGTCTGGGTTTGTGGGGGATTTGCAAAATACCAGGAACACATTACAGCACAGCACAACAAGTCAGTCCCATTATGTACAGTTTTTGTTTAGGTGTTGTGATAATGTCTCAGGGCATAGTTTGTTGTGGTGTTGTACTAGATTGTTTTATCATGTCAAGTGTTAAAGTTAATTGTTTTCCATCTTTTGTTCATAACTACTAGCTAAAATAATACACCAGATAGGGGCCACCTAAACTTAAGTATGGGGAGATCTCATGAGCCCAGTGTTGTGTGTGTCTGTGTTTATGCGCACGTATATGTATAGGTTTGTGTGTGCTTGCGCACTCCGACATGAGTAATTGTGCTTACACGTACTTCAAGGTACATTTATTTGCCATTCTACAACACACGACTGCACAATGAAAGGAAAGTTGTAGCCCCCTTCATGCTACACACACAACATGTATAGAAATATTATAATAATATACAGTTACTTATATACATATATTATACAAAGGTATGGTAATGTGCAAAATCAGATATAACAGAAAGTTATTGTGTTCTGGGCGGTTTTAACTAAAATCAATGATCAGCTCCTTGGTTTTGCTGACATTGAGCAGTAGGTTGTTCTCTGTGCGCCACTCTGCAAGACTGTTGGTTTCATCCCGATATGGGGATGTGAAACGGTCACTGTGAAAAAAGGCAGTGTAGTGGATGCACTGTCTCTCAGTCGACAATTATTAACCTATCTTTACTATATTAGGTGTCAGCATGTGTCTTTGTGAGTGAGTAAGTTTTGGACATAAAGTGCCCAGGAGGCCATAGTTTAATGTAATCATAGGACAGTAAAGAGATCATCTGAGATTGTGTTACAGGGCACACACATGACAGTACACTATATGGTCAATTGTACAAGCAAGATTTCTAACTCAGCCCGTTTTGGGTTGAGTTGGCATGGCATCCAGTCTAATGATTATCATTCTGTGAATAAACATGGGGTTTAAAGCACATTTTACCAGTCAGATTCTTGGCTAAATCTACTTTCTCTATAAAGTCCCCTTGCTAACTTTATAGAAACAGTGCAACAATTTATGATATGTAATTAATCATATGAAGCATTAAACTGTAATCTTTAATGGCAGCAAATGATGCATGTTGTGTGTCGTATCATACATTTAAATCTGCCATTACAAAACTTGAAAAAATAAGCCAAGTGTGATGCTACTTAATTTCTTCATGACTTTCTAATGATTCTTTTGTCTTACAGGGGAAACATGCAAACCACACAGAGCACCTTCCACCTGACGGATATGGTGAGTGTATTCCACTGCCCATGTTTATCCCTGTTGAAAATCTAAATATTAAATGGTACCATATTATGAGGGCGGCTGTGGCTCAGGAGGTAGAGCGGGTCATCCATTAATCCCAGGGTTGGCTGTTCGATACCCGGTTCCTCCTGTCTACATGTCAAAGTGTCCTTGGGCAAGACACTGACACCATCGGTGTGTGAATGTGTTTGTGAGAATGGGTAAAAAATTACCTCTACTGTTACCTTGTGCTACTGGTTTTGTCTTTCTGTTGTTGTTGGTATGTTTATGTCTGAATTCCAGACATTTTGTCTTGCTTTCATTTTTTTGTCAGTAACTCATCCTGCAATCTGGGGCATATGCAGAAGTAGAACCATTAGAAAATGACAATCAAAAGCAATTTCATGGGTAGGCTTGGGTTTAGGTTTATATGTTATAACTCATATAGGTTTGCTGAGAATGTTCTCTTGGATGAATGTCTGTGAAGAAGGCAAAAGAAATGGGCAAGAAAGTAACAAAACTGTCTAAACACAGTACAGTACCAAACTGTAGGTTGTTCAGGTATTGTTTAGAAAAGTTTTAATTAATATATAAATATTTAATTTCTCTTGTAATGTAGATAAAGGAAAGAAATCAAATGCAGGTAAAATTTGAGACTTATCCCAGAAAGGTATATATTACTATAATCCAGCATTGATAAACTCTGCATCAAAAAGTCAGTGTCCTAGAAGTATTGGAAAACAAATTGACTAAGATATAACAATGACAATGTTTACACATACAAGCATGTATAGAAATAAATTCCATCCACTTTGCATTTCTGTCCTCATCACTATATGTTTTGTATATTATAGTCAGGTTTTACAACAGTGCAACAGTAGAAGAGTTTCCATAGTTTCTTTTTACTCCCAACACACAAACAAGCACACATCTCGACAGCTTGATATGAGCCAGTCTAATGCGGCGGCCCAGATGGATGCATGAAGACCTGAGGCCATTGGAGCCATCAGAGCGATGCAGCCAACACAGCAAGGAGTTGTTAATACGATGCTTACTAAGGGAAGACAGTTTGTTTCAGTCGCTTACAACTGCAAATCGTCAGCCAGCTACATTAGCCTAAACTCAAAAAAATCGAATTAAATTTGTGCAAATCACTACTTTCTGCCCTCCATGTCAGTATTGATACAGGTTGGCCATCAGCTATTTATATTTTGCCCTTTTCTCTTATAGAATTATACAGTGTATTATCTTACATTTTCTAAACTATGAATAGTTAGATATGCCTTGCCTACTATCAATGTGTCATCACGTTAAGGTTAAGAAAGTATTACCTTGCCACCTTCTCTCATTGCAGTCCAACCCAACCCAGCCGTGCTGATGGGAAACCCTATTCGGGCATTCACACCACCCTTGGGTGGCACACCAGCTGGGATTGGCAAGTCACCCAGTCCTGTTCAAAGGATAGATCCTCATACAGGCGCCAGTATCCTCTACGTTCCAGCCGTGTATGGTGGAAACATGGTCATGTCCATGCCCCTGCCTGTAAGTTTTCTGCTTCTTGTAACAAACTGACAGATGCATATGTAAGCCTGTATACTAAGCAAGTGTGAGCCAATGTGTAACAAATGCCAGTCATATATTGTATTACTACTAAAGGATTCTATCATTCTATACTACTACATACTATACTAATTCATATTCTGTACTGTCATCCGTGGGAACAAAAGCCTAAATTTGCCAGCTTGTGTCCTTTTATAAGACAAGTGGCAGTGTACAAAATAATGTCTCATAGGTTTGCACTCATAGAACATAAATATTGAAATAGCTCCTCTGTCGAGATTTACCTTTTCTCTCACTATTATTATACCACAGGAAATAAATGCGGCCAAATGCATTGCGGCTTACTGTAGATTAGTTCTCTAATGTATGTTAACTGTGTGGTATTCCCTATTGTATGGACAATGAAGCTCAACATGGTTTCTAGTGCAATGTCATACTTCATACTCCCTAGATGGTTTGTGCACATGTGATCATAATTGTTGATTGATTATTGTTTTCATATGTTACTGTTCTCCATTCACCATTGATCACCATTATTGGTAATGTACTGTCCATTATCCACAGTCTGTGTTTACATCCCTAACCTCTGTCATAGTGTAATGATCAATAATCTGTCAATCTGTGTTTTTATTTTCCTAAGTTGCCTTGGCCGGGTTACCAGAATCGCTTTGCTGTGGACCCTCGCATCATGAGCCACCCGGCAGCCATGGCCTACAACTTTAATCTGCTGCAGGCCCAGAATCGAGGCTCCCCCATCCCCTACAGTGGGGTGACCCACCCCTCTCCTCTAGGAATGGGCCAGCCCAGCCCTGACAAGGAGCTTCAGGCAGACCCCATCAGAAATGGTTAGCCTTGATTTTAATTACCACATCAAGCAACCACCCAAAATCACAAATTACTGTCATTTCAAATAGAAAGAAGTAACTGTGTAGAATTGCCAATAATATTGTAATGAATTTGTTTTTGGCTTTTGACTACTTCAAAGGTAAATTAGAAGGATGTCCAAAGTCAGAACAGAGCCGTCTTCAGACACCAGAGAGAAAAAACGCAGACATGAAGGAAAAACAGGCAAGTTGTTGACATTTATGTGTTTTATTTTTTTAACCAGAAGTAACTCTGTTTTATGTAGACCCACATTGCCAAAGCGGGTATGTCTTTTCTTATGGTGTTTGGATTGGTGTTTATTTTTTGGTCCAGGGAGATTTGGACATAGGCCAAAGTCGAAGTCTAGACTCACAGTCAGACGGGCTTGTTGGATTTCCCAATGCGCTGCTCCATCGAAAAGATCCCTCTGCTGCCCAAAGACCCCTCAACTACCACCTGGCACCACCCAACCCAGCTTTTCCTCCACATCCAGCTGGTGGAAGAGCCTTCCCCCCACAGTATCCAGTCTCCAGGCTTCCTTATCGGGTCAGTCAGCCACAACACCCAGGGATGGCCCAACAGAGTCAGCAACAACAGCAGCAACAGCTCAGCCCTGCCTACACTGGTGGAAGCCACAACGCCTCCTTCTTCAGTGGCCCCATACCCCCTCACAGGGCTGTCCAGTCTCCCACTTTGGATGGGCCAGAGTCTGGAGGGGTGGAGGAGATGAGTAGCTCCATTAGGACTCCTATGGGCCACCCAGGGGGCCACCACCCAGGCCTGTCACAGCATAACAGGGTCAACAGCTTTGGGGAGGATGGACAGGATGGAAGCCTGGGTGATAGTCTGGGTAAGTGGAGCATCATAGTTTATGTGTGTGTGTGTGTGTATGTATGTATATGTATGTGTGTATATATATATATATATATATATATGTATGTATATATGTATATG
>VMKM01004025.1:0-24030 GCA_008360985.2 Macquaria ambigua | reverse complement strand
TAGACACACCTGCCCAGACTGTAACACCACCACCTCCAAAGGCTCGTCTGGTGACAACAGTGGCTGATGCATAGCGTTCTCCTTGACGTCTCCAACAGCGTTGGTGGCCATCATTCCTGCTCAGTGTGAATCGACTTTCATCAGAGAACAGCACTGAGGCCCACTGGTTCCTCGTCCAGCACAAATGCTCCCTGGCCCATGCAAGACGATGACACCTGTGCCTGGTGGTGTGGTCAGGTACCCTTGCAGGTCGTCTAGCATGCAGACCATGCTGATGTAAGCGGTTTCGAATGGTCTGACGTGACACTTGGGTGCCTCTCACCTCCCTTAAACGTGCCTGGAGTTGAGTGGCATTCACCATCCGGTTCTGCAGGGCACTGTTCACAATGAAGCGGTCATCAGCATGGGATGTGGCCAAAGGACATCCACTTCTATGCCTTTCTGTGACTCTTCCAGTCTCTCTGTGTCTCTATTGCAACCTGCTGATGACACTCTGTGACACTCTAAGCTCAGTGGCAACTTCCCTCTGAGAACATCCCGTTCGAAGCCTCGCAATGGCCAGGTACTGTTGATCGATTGTTAGGTGTCGTCTTGGTCTCATGATGTCAAAATGTGAACAGCATGATGAAGAGGACTGTTTAAATGCAAATTGTCACTGAACCAGAACATTTAGTGGTCGATTCATGGGTCAGACACTTGTTGTGATTTTTGCGGTTAATTACCTTGTTAGAGAACAGCATGTTATGCAATAAGTACTGAAACATTGAACAGTTGGATGTGCATTCAAAAGTTTAGAGAAGGTCAAATTAAGTTCACCTGTAAAGGTTATAGTGCATTTTAGGGGCATTCTGAAATTTCATCCGAAAGCCCAATATCCCTAACTTTGTGAGTAGTGTATATATGTGTGTATATATATACACATACATACATATATACATACACATCCATATATACACATATATATATATATATATATATATATATGCAGCAGAAGAATAAACATGACATAAACCAAAGCATGTATAAATCATTAGTTATTTAATGTTTCTGTCCACATTTCATCAGCATCACAGCGGTTCTCTACAGGAATAATCCTCCACTGCAGGAACAACCAGGAACCAGGTTCGAACCCTGTGAGTCTTTGTACCACGTTCTTCTGGTGTTCACGGCGGATTTTACCATCGATGCATGTTACGTTACCATGGAAACGCGTTGCTTACATACACAAACACGCGCACACACGTGTCATCAGTTTACAGTAACTGAGTTCAGGGTTAAACCTGCAGAGACAGGAAGCAGCTGAGGACTGAGAGCATCCTCCCACCTGTATCTCTGCATGTCCACCTGTCTGCAGGTGTGGACTTCACTTCTTCTTCTTCACCTGCAGCCTCTCGGCTCCGCGGGCCGACAGTCCGCTGTCCAGCAGCCCCGCTGGTTTGACGGGTTTGTAGGCGGCAGACTTTCGGATGCGTTCTCCTTTCAGAGAGACGACGTGAGGAAGCAGCGGCGGCGTCCTCAGACTGAAAGCTGCCGCCTCCGGACCGTGAACCCTCAACAACAGCTGATCACCTGCTGCTGCCGTCACAGCCACCCAACCTGCAGACAGACAGGCAGACAGACAGACAGGCAGGTCAGTTTAAAGAGGAACTATAAAGCCTTCAGTGTCTCAGAGGGAACTGTAGGAAGTCTGACAAATGTCCTCCAGTGATGTCACCTGAGTCAGCATCGGGGGCTGAAGACAGTGTGTCTGTGTGTGTAAACCTGTAAGGCCTAAAAAAGTACGAACATCCCATCAAAGCATTTCAGTGAGCAGAAACTCCTCTTCTGTGACCTCTGACAGTAACTTGGTGTTTCAGCGTCTGTTTTCATGAAGCTGAAAGAAGGTGGAGTCTGAAGAAGCTTCGTTCTGTCTGTTCGTTAACCCAAGAAAAGAATTCACACTTTATCAAAAATGATGGTTTTTGTTAACTGCTGTTTCCAAATGTGAAGAGTGAACTTTCTGTCTCGACTCGGTTTTAAACCTGAGAGGTTAAAAAACCCGTCTGTCAGAGAGGCTGTCTAACTCCTGAACAATCACGTTTGTCTTTTCTGTTTTTATTCATGGTTTTATGTTATTTTGTCTATTAAAATGATATTTATATGATGATGTCATGTTTTCTCCACGAGCTCAGAAAATGAAGTTTGGGAACATCATTTGTTGTAATTTGTGTTTTACAGCTTATTTCACTCACACACTGAGGGCAGCGAGCTGCAGGGGCTGGACCACCATCAGGGGTCGTAACGTCAGTAAAGTGAAGTCAAACTGATCCATCAGGACATATTTGTGTATTGATCATCTCTCAGGTGTGTACCTGCAGACGACAGTTTGATGTCAGCGGCAGCCTCCAGGTAACCCCGACCCTCCAATCTGAACTCCTGAGGAACCAGCGCTGGAAACTCCTTCATGCGCTCCGACCCTCCCAGAGGAACCTGAACGCAGCACCACACAGATATCAGTAGGATCATTCACTGTCTGCAGCCTGTTGAAACAGCTGACTGGGATCATGTGACCACAGGTCAGGGCATCTCACCCCCAGCAGGACGTGTCCCGCGTGCTTCTCATAAACACTGCCAGCCTTCTCCACACTGGTGATGTGAACTGGGACCCGACTGGAGGCCACGACCGAAAACCAGCAGGACTTCCCCCCCTGTGGAGGAGACAGGATCCAAACAGCTGATCATCCACAAACAAAACCAGACCGACAGCCTGGAGGACCGGTAGCGCCCCCCCAAGGACGTCATGTTCACCACACATCACAACACGAACTTCTCTGTTCTTACCTCTTCACCTCTAGTGTGGTAATCTCATAAAATAAAGCTTATTAGCATTATGCTAACATGCTAACATGCTAACAGTTAGCTAATTATAAATGAATCAAGTGTCTTATCTCTTTAGTCTCTGCTGAAGGTACTGAGACTGTTTTTATTAGTAATATTAATCCATGAAGTTCGGTCATTAGAAGAAGTAGAAACCTGCAGGAAGTCGATCCTGGCCAAAGCTCCCAGGAACAGACTCATACTGGGCTTCAACACAAAGGTCCGCGGGGTGATGGCCTGAGTGGGAACCACTGACATCACTTCCTGTTCTGTCAACAGGCTAAGGATCTGAGAGAGAGACAGACAGGGAGACAGACAGGGAGAGAGAAGAGGAACAAACAGCGTGAGATCTGACAGCTGATTGGTCGTTGGGTCTTGAACTGAACTCGTAGATGTTTCATGTTGTTATTATTAGTATTATTATTATTATTATTGTTGTTATTATTGATCAGATATAGATCTGCGAGTCTCACATCATGTTCCTTCACGATTCCTGGTGTGTCGAACAGCCAGTGAGCGTCTTTCAGCTCGTTGAAGGTGAACTCATCAGTCGACCTGCTGCGAGCTGACAGGTCACACAGAGGTCAGAGGTCACACAGAGGTCAGCAGAGCAGGTTTTAAATGTGTCGTTCTGACTGTATTCACGAGCAGTCACAAGTGTCAACAGCCTCCATCACACACACACACACGGAAATAAATCTATATTAATATTGATCCACTCGATTCAGCTGATTTAAAGGGAGCTACACGCTCCAGATCCTGGTAAACCCGTATGTGCCGGTCTGCTGTGTAGCAGCAGCAGCAGAGGCTCATGGGTATTGTAGTATTTAGAAGCGTAAATAATTCAAACCTGGAGCTGATGACATCAGAGATCATTCGTCCAATCAGATGTCCCTCTCAGTGTCCTCACCTGTTGTTGTCATCTCTTCGTCCTTGTTTTCTCCAAAAGCCAAACTGTCGGGATCGAACTCGATCTCGTCCCGCCTCGATCCGACGTCAGACCGGAACGTTCTGCCAACGCGACCTGGACAGGTGGACAGGTGAATAGGAGAACAGGTGGACAATGGACAGGTGTGTGTGCCCCCCCCCCCCGCCTTACCCACTAAGTAGCCCTGCCTGCTGAATTGTTTCAGCCTCCTCAGCTCGTCCTGCGACAGCTCGCTCTCCGTCTGTCTCGATGCGTCCTTCAGTCGTTCCTGCCGCCTGAACATCCTGTACGGAGTTGGGTTGATGATGGGAAACTTCAGCAGGTTCAGAGTCGTCCCTGAATGCACCACAGCAGGAAAAAGCAAACACAGTCACATCAGAGTTGTCTTACAGTATAAATGAAGATGACTTTGGACTGTGAGCCTAAAACTTTCCTTTCGTCCATCTTATGATCTTTTTAAAAAGTTATTCTGTCGATGAACGTTTAAAGATAATTAATTAAGATAAATTGTTCTGTGTGTCTGTCAATAAACAAACAAACATTAAATGGATAGAAATGTGAATGGAGTCTGGTGTGCGGACCGGGCCATGGTGATATGGTGGCCTTGTGGATGACGTCAGAGGCTTTGGACTTGCAGTAGTCGGACTCGAGCAGCGTGTTGAAGAGCGTCGACTTCCCCGCATTGGCGCTGCCCACCAGGTACACATCCCCTTTGTACCTCCAGGACCTCTGCAGGCTGGAGATCAGACCCTCGATGCCGTACCCGGTCTTAGCGCTGATCAGGTGGACGTCGGTCACCTGACCACCGAACCCGGCGTCCTGACAGTACTGAGAGAGCTGCCGTCTGATTCGCTGCAGGTAGTTGGGCGAGTCTCCAGGCAGGAGGTCGATCTTGTTGCCGAGGACGACCACGTGTTTGTTGGTCCCCACCAGCTCGGGCAGGCCGGTGACGATGGAGTCAGGGACGTCCAGCAGGTCGACAATGAGCAGCACCAGAGCCTTGTGGGGGCGGACCTGCCGCACCACGTCCCGGTACTGGTCTGCGGACATGTGGAGGCTCAGGGCCTTGTGGTGGTGGGTGAGCAGGTGGCAGCGCTGGCAGGTGGCTCCGCTCAGACGCTCCTCCTGACGCAGCACCTTGTACTTCTCACTGGGCAGGTATCCGGGGACGGTGGCGGCGGTGCAATGCAGGACGGCGCCACAGCCCGAGCAGCAGGTGTCACTGACAGGTTCATCCACGTCCGGGGTGCCAAAGACTTTGTGCTCACCTTTCCCTGCTGTCTTCTTCTTCTTCTTTGCTGCCACCATGCTCTCATCCAGAGGATAGTCCACGTCCTGGAATTGGATGAGAGAGTCGGGCACCGCCTCGTGCTGGGCCACGCCCCTCAACACCTGCAGCTGTCGCTCCAGAGACCTCAGGTGTCTCCGAGAAGGAGTCTGATCAGCCGGGGAACTGGGAGAAGGAGAGCTGAGGTGTCCTGGAGGAGCAGCAGGGTAGGAGGAGAGGCTCAGCTGATGGAGGAGGTCTTTCTCCTGATGGGGGTCCTCCTCTGGATCTGAACACACCAGGAGAGAAGAAGAACCGAATCAGAACCATAGAAGGAACACGAGGCAACACCGAGAACGTCTGTCTGTCACTGTTCTAGTCACATGTTTTATTTTTCTGTTATTCCCAGAGAAGATTCATATGTGATGATGATGATGATGATGTGATGATGTGATGATGATGTCAGTGAGCGTCCTCCATGTTGACCTGTTGTCATGTGACTCAGCACTTCCTGTTAAGACCAGAGTTCAGGTAACTTTACCTGTCCTTCATCTTTTATCACCAGCCTTGGGAGCTCTAACTGAAATGTGGTACTTGTACAGTATTTGTAGCATTCAAGTGTAAGTAGTACTTGTACCTGTCCAGTCCTCAGTCTCGGTGTCTCACCTGTACTGCCCAGAAACAGGAACTGCTCCTCCAGGTTCGGGTCCACCGTGCAGCTCCGGACTGTCCTCCCGTCTCTGCTGCAGAGCTGCCGGGTCAAACCCCGACCTGTTGCGGCCTGTGAGCCAGACCCTGACCCCGCACAGCCCGCAGCGGGGACACGGCGGGCGGGGAAACAAACCCCCCTCCGCACCGCCCCGCGGACACTCACCTGAAACACCTTCAACATGTTTAACTTCTCCGACTGCACCTGAACACACCGAGCTCACCTTGGAGCTCCACACACACGCGACTGCACACCTGCCAACCGGCAACTTCCTGACTGGATGTGACGTAAAACTCGTCATTTGTTTATGTTCCGTTAAAATTCGAAAATGATTTTATTTAAAAAATCAACCAAATATTTGACACGCGGACATTTAAAGGATTGATACAGAAGTAATATAATACAATAACGCATGATCAATAAGGAAAGATTTAAACATTGTGACGTCACATGCGTTTGGTAGACGATGACGACAGAGGGCTCACTCTGCAGCAGTTTCAGGAACCAGAAATACAAGTTTTCTGATGTTTTCACAGTTTAACTAAAAACTCAGAAAACAGAGATTTATAAATGTAAACATCTTACATTTATATATGACTATATTATATATATATATATATATACAGCAGCCATTTAAAGATGATTCTGTAAGTACATTTATTATCAAAGTGTCTAAGTACACTTTACAAATGATTTAATATTACAGAAAGAGAAGGTAGGTTTATCAGCGCAGCACCTTTCTACGGAAACCGAGAACGGCCGTGCTTGCAATTATTTTTTAATGCCGTTATCTCGAGATCACGAGTTAATTATTCCGTTATCACGAGAAAACAAAAGGTCGTTTCCTCTTATTGTCCTTATTGTTAAGTGCCATACCAGCATGCTTAGATGACGTCTTGAAGGCAACTGATTTAAGCTGAAAATGTCAGATCAAGGAGTAGGCCTACCCATTACTGATCAACGCATCAGACTGTACTTCAATCAATCAAGGTCTAACACAGACAGAAATTGCATTGTGTCTTTCTGTCAGAGATAACATTCAGATCAGTCCTCTGTTCAGTTATGAATCCTCCCCTACAGTCATGACAGTGATCTTGAAGGCTGAAATCAGGTGTGTAATTATCCCGTGATCTCGAGATAACAAAGCTCGTTTTCTCGAGATCACGGAATAATTAACTCGTGATCTCGAGATAACGGCATTAAAAAAATAATTGCAAGCACGGCCGTTCTCGGCTTCCGTACCTTTCAACTATATAACAGAAGATAATAAAAATACATTTTATTGCTTATTTAAAGAAAGTTATAAATACAGAACAAAACCAGAAAAAGTGACTATTATACAGGTGAATTATAGAAGTCTCTGATTGGCCGAGGTGAATTATTCGTTTTGTAGGAAATCTACCTGAAGAAACAGGATCGCTGTTATGTGTTCAACAGCAGTTGCTATGGTAACACTGTACACATCTGGAGTTGGACTTTTTCTTTTCCCTCTGTGGAGTGAGAGCTCTCTGTCAGAGAGGATCTCTGGCTGCAAGATTACTTCCTCTCTGTGTGCTGCTGATCGGTTTCTGTCACTTCACTTTCAACATGTTGAAGTTCAGAAGCTCCTCACTGAGATCAGCTGCTGCCCTGCTCACACCTGCTGCTGCTGCTGCTCAGGTGAGTTCACTCTACCCAACCACAACCAGACCTGAACCACCACAACCAGACCTGAACCAACCAGAACCACAAGAGACCTGAACCAGCCAGAGCTCAGAGCTGTTGCTGCAGACTGTAACAGGCCTGAAGTTCTGAAGACGGGTCCTCCTGAAACTCCAGTAACCTCCAGGTTTTATCCTCTGAAAGTTGTTTTAACAGAAACATCAACCTGTAAACTCACTCAGTGTTTCATGTGTTTCTGACTCGCAGGATTCCAGTTCTGAGATCAAGATTCAAAGTTTGTTGTTGATCTTTGGACTCAGAGAAAAGGTCAAAACCTTGAAGTTTAAAATTAACCAGCTGCTGAGGGGCCTCAAACACAACCTGCTGCTCTCTGAACACTACTGTCTTTACTCTCTTTTATTTTAGGACTGAACTTTTAGAACTGATCATGCTGTCGTTGTTTTAAGAAGTTAAATTATTGGTTAAAATGTGTTTAAACTGTCTTCACAAGTCACCTGTACAGGTGTGAAGTTGTGAATAGTTTTATATTAACAGCAGAAAACAAATCACAGCCAGGTCAGTATTAAAACACACACACACACACACACACACATACACACACACACAGAGTGTAGTGATTTATTTTGCCCAGCAGGTGGCAGCATGAAGCAGCCTGTTAAAGTGAATCATTGATCACATTGATGTGTTCAACTTAAAGTTAAGTTTCAGAGTGTGAATGTGCAGAAACACTATTGAGCTTAAAGCTTCATTCTTCACCTTGGACAGTAGTTTTACTTTCAGAAATCTAGTAAGTGGACCTTGAGTTAAGATTTTTTTTGTGACACTAATAAACAATAAATTAAAAACCAAAGAAATAAAATAAATGAAACTTGTAAAACTGTTCAGTTTCCTTTTAATGGAAAGTGCAAAATAAAGACAAAACATTCCAAAGATACTTGACGTACACAGAGAAATAAAAGTATAGTGTGAATATATTACATATACATAAATACATAATAAAATGAAATGAAATCGAATTTAAAAAAGTAAAAGTAGAAGAAAAATAAAATGAAGAGAGGTGCAAACTACAATCAGGCTTCAACACATGAATAAAAGTGGAGGATGACGGTTAAAATGTTCCAAATTACAAACAGTGAATAAACAAAAATTACTGCTGTAGAAATATAAAGTATGATTCAAGGATTCAAGGTTGGAAAATAACAAAAGAAAACTCTAAGAACTGTTTGAAGAGGGTGTCGCACTGCAAGTAGAACATGGAAAGAAAAACAGTAGAAACATGAAACAGTGGATAATATGATGATGATGTGATAATCCTTGTCAGTGTTCAGCACCTTGTGCCACTGGTGCTCAGCACGATACACTGGAGAGTGCCAGTGTCCATACTGCACTGTCCAGTTTAGTGACCAGTGTCCATACCGCAGTCCAATGTTAGTGTCCAGTGTTAGTGTCCAGTGTCCATACCGCACTGTCCAATGTTAGTGTCCAATGTTAGTGTCCAGTGTCCATACCGCACTGTCCAATGTTAGTGTGCAGTTTTCATACCGCACTGTCCAATGTTAGTGTCCAGTGTTAGTGTCCAGTGTCCATACCGCACTGTCCAATGTTAGTGTCCAGTGTCCATACCGCACTGTCCAATGTTAGTGTGCAGTTTTCATACCGCACTGTCCAATGTTAGTGTCCAGTGTTAGTGTCCAGTGTCCATACCGCACTGTCCAATGTTAGTGTCCAGTGTCCATACCGCACTGTCCAATGTTAGTGTGCAGTTTTCATACCGCACTGTCCAATGTTAGTGTCCAGTGTTAGTGTCCAGTGTCCATACCGCACTGTCCAATGTGTAGTGTCCATAGTGTCCATACCGCACTGTCCAATGTTAGTGTCCAGTGTCCATACCGCACTGTCCAATGTTAGTGTCCAGTGTTAGTGTCCAGTGTTTAGTACCAGTCTAGTGTGGGTCTCTGTAATAATATTATAAAGAGTTGGTCTTGATCTGCTCTATATGAAAAGTGCCCTGAGATAACTTTGTTATGATTTGGCACTGTATAAATAAAACTGAAATTAATTGAATTGTCCAGTGTGTAATGTCAGTGTCCTGTGCCCAGTGCCAGTTTCCAGATTCCAGAGCCAGTTTCTGTTGTCCATTGTCTATTGTTTAATGTCAGTTTCCAGTGCCAGTACCAGTACCAATGACCAGTGTGTACTGCCACTGCAGTTACCCAGTGCCCGTGAGCAGTGTCAAGTGTCCAGTGTCAGTATACAGAGGGTAGCATCAGTGTTTGTCAATACCAGCATCCAATGTCAAAGCTAGTGTCAGTGCCCAGTTTTCAGTGGCAGTTTCTGCTGTCTGTTGTTTAATGCAGTGTCCAGTGGCAGTACTAATGTCCCGTATCAGTAATAGTGTCAATGCCAGCTGTTTATTGTTTATTGTCAGTGTCCTGCAGTGGGAGAGGAGTTGTACAGACTGATGTCCACTGGCAGGCATGCTCTCTTGTGGTGTTTGGTATCAGTCTGTGTCTTGTTCAGGGCTCAGTGTTCCAGGTCCCGTCCTTTCTGTAGTCCAGCTGGACGTCCAGGCTCTGAGCCAGGTGACTGTTCCTCTGTTTTATTGTCAGAGTGAGACCTCTGCTCACTTCCCTCCTCTCTGCAGCCTTGTGTGCGACTCTCCACTGGCCCCCAACAGAAACACACAACCTTCTATGAGTTCCGCACCTACTGCATCCGTCCAGACCAGAATGCCGCCTTCCTCAAACTGACCAATGAGAAGATCCACCTGCGCACCGCTCACTCTGAGCTGATTGGCTACTGGAGTGTCGAGTACGGCGGCCTGAACAAGGTCTTCCATATATGGAAATACGGTGAGGACATTCTTCTTCTGTTTAAAGGTTCTTCTTCATCATGAGGTTTTAAAACTGATCTCCTCCTCCTCATCATCCTCCACCTCCACCTCCTCAGACAGTTATTCTCAGCGGGCAGCTGTTCGGGCAGCCCTGGCTCAGGACCCCTCCTGGATCTCAGAGTACATCTCCAAGGCGATACCGATGCTGACGTCTCAGGACAACGAGGTCACTTACCTGGTTCCCTGGAGCCAACTGCAGAGGCCACCACAGGAGGGCGGTAAGCTCCGCCCCCACACTGTAAAAACTCAACTGCTTTCAATGACATTATTTGTTATAACACCAGGTATGTTTCAGGTGTGTACGAGCTGGTTTCCTTCCAGATGCGTCCTGGCGGTCCGGCGGTTTGGGGTGATGCCTTCCAGGCTGCCGTCACCACCCATGATGCACCGGGGTACGGCAAGCTGGTGGGAGCTTTCAACAGCGAGTGCGGCCTGCTGAACAGAGGTATGCTACACTGTAAAAAATAACCTGCCAAAAAATCCACGTGTAGGCTACCTGTAGTTTACAGACCACGTTCAGATAGTTAGGGCTGAAATAAACTTTATTATTATTCATATCAACCACACAAGATGTTTGTTAGCAGACGAAACCGTCACTGTACAACATACAGCAACAATCTAGTGTTAAATATTAGGATTTTCTGCAAAACGTGATGTTTGTGGTCAAAATTAAGAGCCAATCAGCTCTTTGATCAGGCGACAGCCAGGTGTTTCCCATCATGCCCTGGGTCTTGCAGTCAGTGGAGAGCACCTGAGGGGCCACCTCGATCTCGTGAGGTTATCGTTGCCCACGTGTGCATGACGTCAGAGCAAGTCGGGATTGTCACCATGGATGTATAAAGAGAACTGGATACAGCATCGGAGGCGGGCCCCCGTTCATTCCTATGAAAGCTGCTCAGTGGCGCATGAAGCCAAAAAAGGGGCCAGTGTGGGGCCAGTGTGCATCACGTGACGGACCCGGAAGTTGTAATTACACGGTTTGGCCACTATATCAAATTGGCTTCAAAGCCTGGCGCTCTTCCTGGGGGCTTGATTGTCACTGCCCGATCCGTACCGGAAACCCGATTTGTTCTGTGCGTGTGTGAAAATGCGGCCCCTTCACCGCTTTTTGCAGAAATTAAAAGTTTCAAGTCAAAAACGTCAAGAAAATGTAAAAGTTCATCTTTACAAAAACATGAAAAACGTGTATTTATTCAATAAGAAATTTAATCTTCTATTTCATAACTAGTAAAACCAAAGATTTTATTGATTAGCGAAAATGCCTACGGCTAGTAAAACCAAAGATTTTATTGATTAGCGAAAATGCCTACGGCTACTTCCTGTCACAGCTTTTTTTTTTTTCTTAAATGCAGAAATTAAAAGATTCAATTTAAGTCACACTTTATGTTGATAAGTGGAACGTATCTTTAGAAATACAAAACAGGAAAAAAAGTTTTAAAAGTATTTAATTCAAAAAAATGTAATCAATAATCAATGATATATGTTATCTTTGGTTTTACTAGAAGATTCCAATTTTTCCTTATTAAATAAATACACATTTTTCTTGTTTTTGTAAAAAATGTCCAATATATTGCGCTAATTAAATAGAAAATTACATTTTTCCTTACTAAATAAATACTTTTTTCCTGTTTTGGTAAAGAATGTCTAATATATGGAGCTAATTTCGTCATTCATTAACATAAACGCTGGTAAACGCTTGCATTGCTTGAATAAAGTAATTGTTAAATTCATTCATTTATGAAAAATGTAATATACTGTATATTGTTTATGTATGAATTTATTATGATTCATTTTAACCAAAGATACTTTTTTAAATCAAATTTAAGTGGACCACTAGATTTTGGTAGTATTGTAAAAGTCACACAAAACATATTTTATCAATATGTATTTCTAAAGATGCGTTCCACTTATCAATATAAAGTGTGACTTTAACTGAAGCTTTTAATTTCTGCATTTACAGGAAAAAAAGCGGTGACAGGAAGGTACGGTACGGCACACAAATCTAACGGGCATGCATTGATCGATTCTGCGCAGGTGTGTGTTGATGATGTCAGTGTTGTGTCTCGGTCAGTTCACGCCCTCTGGTGGTTCGAGAGCGCCGACCAGCGAGCTGAAGTTCGACACAAAGCTCACACTGACGCCAGAGTGGTCGCTGCAGGTGAGACTCCGCCCACAGCGACCGCACCTGTTTCTGTGTTTGTGTCGGTCCACGAAGACGGACTTTTATAATAAACAAAAAGTAACTTTGGAAGATTTCCACTTGATGTGTTTAACTCAGCTTCATAAAGTTCAGAACACGTTAGCAAACTGTGGATTTCATCCTCCATCACTTCATTAGAAACATGTTCTAAAGAGATCTGTTGATGTTCTGTATGAACAACCTGCTTCTCCTGACGAGAATTGATTTAACAGGCTGAAACATTGTGAATCGTCCTGTAACACGTTATATCTGTTTTACCCTTCAGACTTAGCAATAATTCCTTTAAAGAGCGTCTGAGTTTCTGAAAGAGATTTTATTGATGCAGCTGAATATCACAAATCACATTAAAGGAACGTGAGAGCAGCAGCTGTCGGTAATAAAACCAATCAGTAATCAATCAGCACTAACAGGTCTCTCTCTCTCTCTCTCTCAGTCAGAAGCAGCGTCGTCCATCTGGACTCTCAGGAGAATAAACTCATGTTTCCCTGTTCGTTCTCTCCGCTGAAGTGACTTCCTGTCTTCACACCTGTGTCTCCTGTCTGATCACCTGACTGATCCTAAGCCCCGCCCCTTTGTCTTGATGAACCAATCACAGCTGCAGACGGTCGGAGATGCTGATCGCTTAAAGCTTCAGTTTTACAAACATTTCTGATAATTTAACATAAGAAACATGAACGGTTCAGATTTAGTCGTCGTTTCTGTGTTAAACAACTTGTCAGTGTGTGAGTGACAGCAGCAGCATCCAATCCTGTGGTCTGGATGTTGGAGGTGGGCGGGGCCTGTTTGTCTGATAACTGAATAATAAAGTGACACGTCATCACAGTCTGCCTATTGATCTCTGATCGTTTTATTTATCGTCATAACTTTATTTATGTAATGTAGAGACAAGCTGAGAACCAGAACACACATAGTTACATAAATTATATTCATATATCATCATTATGTCTGTAGAACACTGAATTATTCATATTTTCACTGATTTAATAAGAGTGTGTGTGTGTGTGTGTGTGTATGTATTAAAGAGGCGGCAGACGGTGGATTTGTCTTATTTTATTGTGTGGTTGCTAGGTAACAGCTCTTCCTCCGTCAGCTTTTGTCCCTTTCGATGATCAGAGATTAAAACAGTTTCCGTCATCGGAGGTTTCCGTGCAAAGACGACACAAAGTGCTGAAGCTCCTTCAGCCTGATCACACACACACAATCACAACATGAAAAGGAGAAATGATCGACTGATCGATCTGCTGTTTCCAGGGAAACTGTTCAATACTGTAGTGTGCTTCCAGGAGCTGATGAGGTATTTCACTGCTTCACACAAAACAAATCATCTCTTTTATCACCTTTTCTTAAAAAAACCTATAAAATCAATCAACTCTTCTTAGTGCAGCACTTTGCATTGAGCACTGTGATTGGCTGTTAAACACTACAGGAAACAGTGATGCTAAAAGAAGACAAAGAAAACACATTACACTCGCTCTGTTTCAGCTACACATATAAATAAAACTGGGACAATAAAAACGGAATCAAACGTTTTTAAGAATCTGATGTTTGCAGTCGAGCCCTCGGCATCTGAAATGATTCGGATTCTTCATCGCTGCTCTCGGCAGGAAGTCTGAAGTTATTCAAGACTCTTTAACTCTCAGTCTGGTCAGCGACGGCTCGCCGCCTCAACAGGAAATCATTTGCATTGACTGGCACGAGGCAGCAGGTATTCAAATCACTATGACATCACAACAGGTGAGGAGGGGGCGCCCCCTCTGCCGCGGGGTCAAGTCCAGGCTGGAGCTCCATGATCACATGATCACACGATCACACGATCACATGACGCTCTCCCTCAGCGTGCCCCCCCACTCCACAGCCCTGCGGCTCGAGCTCAGCGCGGGAACATCGATGTTGACGTCTTTTCGTCTCACCGAGTTGTCTTTGGAGTGATAGTCGTCACTCTGGTCCTTCGCAAAGTTCACAAACACCTGAAACACAAGAAACGCCACCCAGTGAAAACAACCGCCAATCAATAACTGAAGATAACTGAAGTGAAGCTGCAGGTCTTAAAACTGGAAACAAGTTCAAACGTCTTCAGGTCTGAGAGGCTGTCGCAGTTTAAGTTGAAGCACTTCAAGCAGTTGAAGCGTCAGTTGAAGGTGAAAAGGTTCGAAGTGGAATCACTGAAAGAAGTTTTAGTTGAAGCCCTGAAGGCAGCTGAGGCGTCAGTTTGTATGTGAACACTGAAGTGACAGTGATGACGTTAATGAACGTTTCCTGATTGAAGCACAACCTCCAGAAGAAGAATAAAGAAGATGAAGTGTTTTGCTGATTGGCTGGTGTATCTGTCATCAGTTGATGACTCATGTTTCAGGTCTGGATGACAGGTGAGGTCAGAGAGTGTGTACCCGGTCTTTACCTGGTCCAGTGTGGTCTGAGTGACGGAGTAGTCCTCGATCCTCAGCATCTCTTTGTTTTTGGCCAGGATGGAGAAGATGTGTGTGAGCGAGGTGAGAGATGAAGGCAGCTGGTACTGCAGCATGTTGCGGTGCTTCTCCTTCAGCGTGCTGCCGCTCAGCTCGCTCTCGATGAACTTCATGACGGGCAGCAGGTCGGGGTCGGGCCCCGCCACCCGCAGGATGATAGTGTACCCGTCACCAAACCTAATGGACAAAACCAGGGGCGTTGTTTCAGCAAAAGCCAAGGTATGGCAATGTGACATGACCTTAAGGACCTACTATCTTATTGAAAACTGTTTTAACAGACATATAGCTCTCTCTCACATTCACCATGACTGTTTGCTTGTAATGCGCGACTTAGAGAGAGCAGTGAAAATGCCTTTAATCGTATCTATTTTGGCACATATTTCAGCACCATAGAGGGTGGATCCCCGACAAACATTCTGAAATGATGTTCGGGTTTGGGTCGGGTTCGGTCACGTCATTCTTGACATTGTGCTTCCTGTTCAGTGCTGGGGTTTGTTATTTACGTGACAACACATGAACGCAGCACACAGGCGGTAAATATTCATGTAGCCCAGCTGAGGATGGAGGACTTCAAACAAAAGTGTCATCAGGGAAGTTTAAAAAACTACTGAAAACCCTGCAGGGAAATCTTCACCAGACAGCTGTGCAGGGATGTGGCTGTGATGGTGGTAGAATAAACAGAACTGAAGACATCTGTGTGGTTCTTACCGATCACCTGCAGCGAGATACTGCTCATAACTGAATCCAGCATAGAAACAGCAGGGAAGCTACAACTTCCTCACAGACTGTGTGGAGGCATTTCGATTTGCTTCAGCTTACATTAACTGCGGCGGGCTCGGGTCGGGTTTGGACATAAATAACAGAATGCCTGTCGGGTTCGGGTCGGGCTCGGTTACTACTCCCTCAGACTCTGCTCGGGTTAGGACAGAAATATGCGTCCCGAGCTGCACTCTACCTTGGACAGAGAGCGGACTCTGCTCCATCATTAGTCATTTGTTTAAACTTCACAGAAAATAAAGAATGCATTGAATTACATGCTAATTTCTAGCAGGTAACCAAGGACTGTTCAAAACACAGCAAAACATTTGTAGTGTTAGCCGCCTGACTAGACTGAGGAGGGGACACTGGCAGCTGCTCAGGAGCAACAGCAATTTTAAGGCAATATAAGTGAAATTAGTTTCTTATTTTTATTTTATTTAAAAAAAAAAAAAGGTAGGTATGGCCGCTGCCATACCTACCTATGGACAAAACCATCAGTTATAACAACCTGCTGTTCACTAAGGTTCACTTTCAGGCGTCAGAGGAGAAGATATTTGGATTATTTCTTCTCTCACATGAATAATTCACATCAATAAACAGTTTGTGTTCTGAACTCAGTGAATCATTTGAACCTTAAAGGACTGAAAGTCGCTTCATTTCTATGTTTTGATCTAATTAAACCACATAAAGAGTTTCTCAAGCTGCATCACAGCTAACACGGACATTTTATTTTGAAATTCAGTGTAACGATCTCACTGTGTGTGTGTGTGTGTGTGTGTGTGTGTGTGTGTGTGTGTGTGTGTGTGTGTGTGTGTCAGTGTTACCTGTTCTTCAGGTGCTGGACGCTGCCGAGACATTTGAACCTGCCGTTCACCATGATGGCCATCCTGGTACACAGAGCCTCACACTCCTCCATACTGACACACACACACACACACACACACACACACACAGTTAATACACACAAACACACTCAGGAGACAAACTGAGGACACATAATAAGGACAATAACTAAGGCGAGGACACTGAGTGAGGACACCAACACAGTAGCTGTGGACACTAAATATACTAACACATTAATCTCATCTACCTGTTGTGTGTGTTTGTCTGTGTCTGTCCCTCAGTGGACATGTCCGTCCTACCGTGTGAGGTGAGGACGGAGTGTGTCTCGTACCTGTGTGAGGTGAGGACGACGGAGCGTCCCTCCTTGATGACGCTGTGGATGCAGTTCCAGAGCGCCCGGCGAGCTTTGGGGTCCATGCCAGTTGTGGGCTCGTCCTGTAATGAAGAGGACAGCCAGGTTGAGGTTGGCCCACAGGTGGAGCAGGAAGCAGAGGGTGAAGGTGAGGAGGAGGGGGAGGAGGGGCATCATTGCTGCCTCCACCTCACTGACAAACAGCCAACTCTTCTTCTCTGGCTTGTAGTCCTCCGTCTCTCTTCTTCTCTCCTCAGTAAACGGAGCTGCAGCTCCTTTTTAATCCTCCCTCTGTTACACAGCACCCCCCCTCCAAATCCTGCTGCTCAGCTGCTCTCTGATTGGCTGAGAGTCATCTGATGCTGTTGTGTAACTCTGTTAACACACAGCTGTACTGTAAAAAACTTTATTTAACTCTTTGTTTATTGACAATGTGGTCACAGCTTCATCATCTTCATCAATAAATATCATCACACAGTGAGGTCCACTTGTCTCCGGCTAAATGTCTGAGCTCCTTTTCTAAAGTCCTGCTATGATCCAACTCTGTCACCGCTGGTTGGTTCTGATTCAATACTGAATTTTTTATTTTGTAAAACTCATTTAAAGTTTTCTGTTTCTGTGAGTAAATATGGAAATGTTTTGAATACTTGGCTACAAGTCACATGACTGATGGACTGACTGTGTGTGTGTGTGTGTGTGTGTTACCAGGAAGACGACAGGTGGAGCACCAATCAGAGCCATGGCTGTGGACAGTTTCCTCATGTTTCCGCCACTGTAACTTCCTGCTGCTTTATCAGCGTACTTCACCAGACCCAACTTCCTGATACCCCACTCCGCCACCTGTCAATCAAACACATCATCATCATCATCTGTACAGTGACCTCTACAGTGCACAGTCACCCCCGCAGTGTGTAGTGACTTCTGCAGTGTGCACAGTGACCTCTGCAGTGTGCACAGTGACCCCTGCAGTGTGTACAGTGACCTCTGCAGTGTACAGTGACCTCTACAGTGCACAGTGACCTCTGCAGTGTACAGTCACCCCCGCAGTGTGTATAGTGACCTCTGCCGTGTGCAGTGACCCCTGCAGTGTTCAGTGACCTCTGCAGTGTGTACAGTGACCTCTGCAGTGTGCACAGTGACCTCTGCAGTGTGTACAGTGACCTCTGCAGTGTGACCTCTGCAGTGTGTACAGTGACTTCTGCAGTGTGCACAGTGACCTCTGCAGTGTGCACAGTGACCCCTGCAGTGTGCAGTGTGTAGCTGCAGACTGAGGACTGAGCTGAGTGTGTCATGTGTGTTCTGGGTTTCAGACTCACATCGCAGACTTCCTTCTCGGGAACTCCTCTGAGGATGGCGTACAGCTCCAGATGTTCTCTTCCTGTCAGCAGCTCATTGATAGAGTCAAACTGAGGACAGTAACCCATGTTCTGATGGACCTCATCGATCTCCCTCAGGATACTACACACACACACACACACACACACACGTCAGTACAGTTACAACTGATACAGCGCCCCCTTCTGCTCTAAGTTTAACTGTTTATTGGTCATTTCATTAACCTCGAAGCGTCGCAGTTGCAGTTTTCTGACTGATTGCTGGATGTTGCCGTGCAGTGAGAAAATAATGAACTGTGTTCAACATGATTCGTTTCTGCAGAGCAACACCAGAGAGAAACACGTGACCCTTCCTGTGTGTGTGCTGGACCTGCAGGGTCCCTGAGCCGCAGGGTGAGAACCTCATGTAGCTCTGAGATTAAAAGATGGAGCAACACTTCTCTGTGTTTTTATTCTAATTAATGAGCTTAACGAGGAACAACCAGAGCTGCTGCTGCTGCTGAGCTCAGATTAAAGATATGCTGGATATTTTACAGGCTGACTTGAGGTCAACAAAAGATAAATGAAATATCAATTTATTTATGATTTACCAAATATATCCAGCTGCTCACTTCATCAGTGTTCAGTGAATAAAATCAAGTGTAAAGTTAGAAAGGTTTCAGGATCTGACCTTAAACAAGTAGGAGAATCTGACTCCAGCTGAAACGATTAGTTGATAAATCAATAAATCGATCAACAGATTAATAATCAATTAATTGGGTAAAACTTTATTTTAAATGAAATAAAGTTGAAATGTTTCCGAAAATGTTGCTAATAATTTCCTGGAGAGTTTCCAGTTTCCAGACTCCAACCTGAACCGTTTTCACTCTGATTTTACTAAATATGAAGAATTACTAAAAGAATTCAACTCATGAAATCGTTTCATTAACAGCTGGAGTCATTTTCCTACACGTGCTGCTTCCAGCTTCGGATGTTCTTCAGCTGAAGCTTTGAACCAGACGAATCTTCAACAGAAACTTTGGGATTTCAATCTGAACTCAGAACATCGAGGTCTGAAACTCAGATTTACAAAATCAACAGTTCACTGAATCCAGAAACTCAGAATCAATAAATGATCAATCAATGGATAAGAGCTGGTGAGACTCAGCTGACCTCAGTGTTTCTGCCTGCCTGCCTGCCTGTCTGTCAGGCTCTTAAGGTTTTAATCCTCAGAGTAAAGCTGCCGTTTTCCTGAACTCAGCAGCTCTGAAACAACCTGAAGAAGAGGAGCTGATCTGAGGTCAGCAGGTTTGCTTCCTCCTGAGTTCAGATCAGGACGGGCTGTGACCTTTGACCTCACCTCTTCCCGGCCAGGAAGGCCTCTCCGCTGGTCACCAGTGTGTCTCCGGTCAGCATCTTAAAGGTGGTCGTCTTTCCCGCTCCGTTCACCCCCAGCAGCCCGAAACACTGATCACAGGTCACACAGGTCAGGTTTTTATTAGCTTCAGCTAATTAATCATTGATTAATCATTGGATGAGTGTGACCAGTCTCACCTCTCCAGGTGGAATCCCGACACACAGTCGATCCACCGCCGGCTTTTGCTTCCTCTTAAACACCTGCAGACACATTTCACTCACTTCATCACCTCATTCTGCAGGTTATAAGACAGGTGATCATTTCCTGTGATGTCACTGTGTCCAGGTGTGTCCAGGTGTGTGTGTACCTTGGTGAGCTGTCGGAGCTCCAGGATGTCTCCGTGTCCCAGGCCCTGGACGATCCTCTGTCTCTCCCGGGCCACGTCCTCGTCCTCCTCACCCAGAACTCCCAGTTTGGTGAGTTTACTGACCGACCTGCAGACACAGACACACACTGAGATACTGCAGTAGTACACGTGTACATGTAGTAGTGTGTACGTTGTTGCAGTAAACCATGAACAAAACTACATTATAAATTTACGTCCTACATGGCACAGACTTTTATTTTGAAGGTACACATCCTGTTAGATTTAAGTGTTGCTGGTAAACATGAGTGTTCAGTGACAAACTGCTCCTGCTGAGTGAATGCTGATGCGTTGGTGTGTGGGACTTTGAGGAGTCTTTGTGGAGGAGTTTCCTGCTGTGGTGCGTTCACTGATCCTGTTCATGTTGTTGTGTTTACAGTTTGTTCTGCTGCCCCCAGCTGGACAAAAAGACGCATCACAGCAGCTTCAGATCCTCCGGCAGGTTTTAACAGGAAGACAGGGAGTTTTCTGTGTGTGTGTGTGTGTGTGTGTGTGTGTGTGTGTGTGTGTGCGCGCGCGCGCGCGCGCGCGCGTGTACCTGGGCTTGATGCAGAATCTGTACTGGATGAGGATGGTGATGATGAAGAACACCACTCCCTCCACAGCCATGGCAAACAGGTTCTTCCCCACCATGTCCCACTCCAGAGGGGAGCGGAACCTGTTCTCACCTGAAACAACGTCCACACAACCTTTAAACAACTCTGCCGCACGGCCACCGCAACGTCAACGACCTTCGTGTCGTATGAAGTTTCACAGTGTGTAGTATTATTTTGAAGGGATCAATAAGTGTTTTCTGATAGTTACCAAATCTCTCGAGGGCGTCGGCCATCGCCTGGTTCTTCACCATGTCGATGAGTCCTCGACCGAGACAGAAGTGAGGGAAGATGAGGAGGACGTTCTTCAGGATGTCGTTGATTCCTCCGATCTCCTGCCAACAGGAAGTGAAACCACACAGTCAGTTTAACCCTGAGCTTCAGATTAAAGCTGCAGTGTGTCTCCGCGTTGACTCACGTTGTTTCCGAACAGCTCCATGACGAAGGTGGAGATGCTGCCGTTGATGCCGATGAGGATGTTGACGCTGGTGAGGACGACGTAGGCCGTGCTGGGGATCTTAAAGAAGAAGGAGGCCGGGTACATCAGAGGAGTGATCGACCAGCTGAAAACACAAGCAGCAGAGAGCAGGTCAGGTTCACTCCGCCTTTACACGACTGAAAGCTCCACAACAGCTACTAAATGGACCTCAATGTGTTTCTAAGGTCAGAGAGATTTTAGAGATTAATAAAGACGGATGAGGTGTCAGTTTTATAACGTGTACTGTGCAGTATTGTGTAGTAGTACTGTGCAGTACTGTGTATCTGACCCGTAGAGCAGCAGCAGCAGGGCGAGCACTGGCAGGTTGGTCGAGGACACGTAGGCTTTTTGTTGGAAACAGATAAAGATGAGGACGACCAGCGTTGCCGGGACGATGTAGTTACACTGCAGAGACACAAACAACAACATCAGCCCTGAGACACACACACACACACACACACACACACACACACACACACACACACACACACAGCCTGACGCAGCGGGGTGTGTGCTTTGCGTCTCACCATGTCCCAGATGAAGTTGGCCACCCAGTAGAGCAGCGGCTGCACTCCGCTGATGAACTGCATGTGTTTGGCTTTACTGACTCGCTCTTGGATGAGGAAGACCACAAAGCTGGCCGGGATGAAGGACATGGCGAAGATCACACAGATGGACACCAGGACGTCCACAGAGGTCGTTACCCTGGAGACAGAGAGGAGGAGGAGTCAGACATGTAGGTGAGGATCAGGTGACTCCTGATCTACAAAACAATGGACAGTCCACATCTGTGTGGGGACACCTGTCTGTGTGTTACCTGTCTGTGGTAGCTGTTCAGGTGTGTTTCCTGTCAGGTGTGTTACCTGTCAGGTGTGTGTACTCACAGTGCGACCTGTGACAGCTGCTCCTTGGTCAGGTTCAGAGGATGGTTGAAAGCACTGATGCCGTACTTGCTGGCGTCTCTGCCTGCAGGCAGGTTTGCTCTCAGGATGCCGTTATTCATCACATTGATGAAGGATCCGATACTGTGCCAGCCTTTGTTATTGAACCAGATCTGAGGAGAGAACAGATAATCAGCAATCACTAATCACCAGAATCAATCGGAGGGAAAAATCTGAAAATGTGATCAGAGGATGAAACTTGTTTCCTGATTAAGCATCAGCTGTTTCTCACCTTGACGTTGTTCTTGGTGTCCAGACCGTTGATGAAACCCGACAGATTGTCGAGGAATCGATCAGCAGCAGCTCCCTGAAAGCAGCAGGTAAACACAGGTTCATCACATCAGAGTTCTTCATCAGTGACTTTTTATTTTCTTTAGGCTTTCTTTCCCTTTAAGGTTGTGAAGAAAAACCAGTGTTTGAGCGTCCAGTTGTTCCAGTTTTCTCTTGTATTTGTTTAATCTTAAGAAGGATTTGATTATCAGTTATTGGCAGGCCGTCGTCTCAGGAGCATCTGATTGTTTGAGATGAAGGTGACTGAAACGTTTATTTTGTGTCTCTAACTGACCTTCTGTAACTCAAAGATCTTTCTGACTCGTTCAATGGCGTCGTCGATCTCATTGGCTGGTGGGAGGACCTGAGTGCTCCTGGCGCCCAATGAGAAGCCTCCGTACCTGCAGAGAGAAAAACAAGATGTGAAAAAACTGCAAACGATGACTGAGTTCATGATTTCCAAAATAAAACCAGAAGAGAAGGCCAACCTGAATTCGTTCACCCAGACTTTGTTCTTCAAACTGAAACAAACATTCACACAGAAACTTTAGTCACCAAGTTTACTGTGGTTGTGCAGTACTCGTGTGTACTCCTGTGTATTTCTGCGTATTTCTGAGAAACACCTCCAGGTGTGCGTCTCACCTCTTGCCGATGATCTGAGCGTAAGTTTTCACCAGGTAGTCGGAGATGTTTCTTCCTGTCAGGTTCTGCAGAGTGTCGGTGGCGCTCAGCTTCATCTAAACATCATGAGAGTCACTTCGTTAAAAACATAATTTTATTACAAACAGTTTCGATCCAAACACCTGGACACACCTTCATCTCAGAGAAACGTTCTCACCTTCTCAAAGAAAGAAAAACTAAATGTTTCAACATGAAATGTTTCCAGATGATTCATGAAGTTTGAAAGCTGATGTTTCCTTAAAGTGCTCAGAAACAGAAATAGAAACATTTTGATGAAGATCATGTGACCCGGTCAAAAGCTCCAGAGCAGCTACTAAATGGACCTTGTGGTGTTTTTGTTAACTGCTGTTCCTGAAGTCAAGAGTGAACTTTCAATCTCCAACTTGACATATTTCCATATTAGCGGTGTACGGATCTCCCCCCACGGTTCGGCACACACGTGAACCGCGGATTAATTGTAAAGTTTAACCATCATAGTGTGACATACAGTTGTACTACCGCTGTTACCTACTTTTTAAATAACAATTCCCTAAATCTCGATGCAGAGTTGCAGTGAAAAGATACAAGACAGATGGCGTGCTGTGTTTTATTCTGAAGCGCTGAAAGTTTATTTGATTATTTAAAAAAGCAGTTTTTCACGTGAACTGGCATGTTGAATCCCAACGAATCAGGGATCTATGTTGCAAGAGGAAAAGAAGCGCAGTGAGTGACAATCATGGCTGGCGGAGGAGAGGAAGAGCTTGAGAGGCCTCCCGCATCATTTAAATCCCAGGTATGGGAGCATTTTGGCTTCCCCGTTAAATATCTTGACAGAAAAAGGGTGGTGGACAAAACTGAAACAGTGTGTAGACATTATGCGACGAGAAAACCGCATGATAATGGTAATACACCGAGTATGGCTACACATTTGAAAAGACATCACCTTGGTGTGTCAGTGACGGGAGCTACGTTAAGTTCTTTAATAAATAATACATGAAAAGCAAAGTTATTTGTCTCACTTCTTTTTTTTTTTACCACTATTCCATATACAGTGTATATA
>VMKM01004024.1:0-24040 GCA_008360985.2 Macquaria ambigua | reverse complement strand
ATACAGTATATATATATACAGTATACAGTACATGTATATAGTATATGTACAGTATATATATAGTATATATATGTGTGTGTGAGTGTATACACATATACAGTATATATATATATATATATATATACTGTATATGTGTATATATATAGATTCACACATACGTGTATATATATATATATATACACGTATGTGTGAATCTATATATACATATATATATATATACACTATATGGACAAAAGTATTTGGCCACGCTTCTCTGTTTGGCAGTCAGATGGTCGAGTCTGGGTTTGGCGGATGCCGGGAGAACGTTACCTGCCTGACTGCATTGTGCCAACTGTGAAGTTTGGTGGAGGAGGGATAATGGTATGGGGCTGTTTTTCAGGGTTTGGGCTAGGCCCCTTATCTCCAGTGAAGGGCTATGTTAATGCTTCAGCATACCAAGACATTTTGGACAATGCTATGCTTCCAACTTTGTGGCAACAGTTTGGGGAAGGCCCTTTTCTGTTCCAACATGACTGTGCCCCAGCGCACAAAGCAAGGTCCATAAAGACATGGTTTGATGAGTTCGGTGTGGAAGAACTTGACTGGCCCGCACAGAGCCCTGACCTCAACCCCATCGAGCACCTTTGGAATGAACTGGAACGGAGATTGCGAGCCAGGCCTTCTCGTCCAACATCAGTGCCTGACCTCTACAGAATGAATGGGCACAAATTCCCACAGAAACACTCCAAAATCTTGTGGAAAGCCTTCCAAGAAGAGTGGAAGCTGTTATAGCTGCAAAAGGGGGACCAACTCCATATTAAAGTATATGTATTTGAATACAATGTCATTACAGTCCCTGTTGGTATAATGGTCAGGCGTCCGAATACTTTTGTCCATATAGTGTATGTATGTACAGTATATATATATATATATATATATATATATATATACATATATACACTGTATATATATCTGACAGGTGCCATTGTAACGACATAATCAATGTTCCTCCATTATGACCAGACGTCATAATGTTATGGCTGATCGGTGTATTTATTCTATTACGTACTGAGCATCTTTGATAAAAACAATTTAAAGTCCTGCCTCATCTTAAATGGACAGCTGCATAAAAGTGTTTAATAAATGAGTTTATACCTGTAACTTCAGTGGTTTTATTATGTCTGTTTTCCGTTTTATGTTTATTTATTATCGTATTTTGCTGAATTATTATTTGACTTTTTAATCTTTTCCAATGAACTCTTTGTGTTTTCCTTCTTATCAGTTTGAAAATAAGGTTGAAAATATTTTATCATGTTGTTCCCTGACCGGAAGTTTACTTTGAAAGGTGTAACTGACCGGAAGTACATCATCGATAAATAACTGTTGGTGTAATTCGCTAAAACTGTCTGAGCTAACAGGCTAACTGTGGCTAACGCTAACTGACAAACACAAACATTACCGAGCTGAACACACACACATCCGGCCTGTGTGTGTGTGTGTGTGTGTTACCTGCACGGCTCGGCGGCAGCTCGTCAGAAACTCCTCCATCTTCTGTTAGCTGTTAGCTGCTAACTCCACCTCTCTGACCGCTAGCTAACTGCTCCTCTAACCGGTTAACGGCTCCGGTAAACGGTGACAGCCGGCTCACCGAGCAGCGGGCTGAGAGTCATGCACGTTACCGTTAAAGTGAACGCATGACTGTCCGGATGACTGTCTGCAATGTGGTGGGTAAAAGGTCAAGATGCCTTCAGGGTCCAGTTTTAACGTCGTGAATACGCGTTGTCTCTGCTGGTGACATCGGCAGATAACAAACTGATCCAGATGAAGAGAGGAAACCAGGCAGGACGCAGCGAGATGCTGCGGTCATTAATTATAACAAAAACAAACCCAAAATGAAGCATATTCACATAAAGAGAAGGGAAAGAAAAAAAAGTTAAAATATTAAAAAAATATATTTAGAAAAAAAGTTGGAATTTCGAGAAAAATAGACAAAAATAATTGTGTGAATATTTTGTTTCATGAGAAAAAGTAGTAATATTTGCAAATAAAGTCGCAATTTAATAAACTGTTCATGCACTTGAAAATGAAATCTGTCAACTCTTTTCTCATAATACTGTGACTCTACTATATACTAATACTTTGGTCAAAATATCATGGCTTTGTTCCTTAAAATTAGACTTTATACTCTCAACCTTTTTTCTCAAAATTTTACTACTTTATTCTAAAAATGCGTCAGATGGTTTTCTTAACAGTTGCCCTGAACACATACAGTGTAAGACATTGACAGTTTGCTGTAGGCTGTATACATTGGACCTTGTGTTTAAATTACATTTCCTTCAACATTTGAAGGCAACACGACCCTCTGAAGGAATGGAACTCTGGGTAATGCAGTTTCCATTATTCCCATCCGTGTGTGTTTTCCAGCCATAAAATGTCAGGTTACCACCAGTTGCTCATTTTAAATCACATTAAATTGGTTATTTTCATGACAGATTAAAAAGTCGACAGTTTTATAAACAAGTCTTTGCAGACATTTTTTGACTCACAAATGCATTCAACTGAGGTAGGGCTACCAACTGCTGATTATTTTCATTATCAATTAATCTGCTGATTATTTTTTCAGTTGATCTATTAATTGTTTAGTTCATAAAATGTAAATAATGAAAAATGTGAGTACTCAGGTACTCAGACAGGTTGGTACTGAAATGTCAGTTTATTGGCTGTTCCAGGGTCAGCTGGATGATCCTCTGAGCTAAAACAACATTCATGTTCATTTCATACAGACGTCTATAAAACACAGACAGACATAAAACACAGACTGAACCGTTTGATCTGAGCAGTGTTTGTATTAATCTGTTCAGAGCAGAAACAGGCCGATAGGAACAGAACATTATTTAATTGTAAAAACTGTAATATATCTAATTTTATTTTTATTGTATCTTTCGATCAGAGAGCTAAAACCTGCAGATTGTTCATGTGTTTTCAGCCGTGACGTTCAGTCACATTTTACATGTTCAGAAGAATAAAAGAGACTTTTATTTTATATTTTATATTTTAAAGTTCCAGTGTGACGTTTAGTTTCTGTTCATCTTCTGATTGCTTTTCTTCTCCAACACTGCAGATAGTTTAACACCTTTCATCTTGTTTGAAGATATTTGTTGTTTGTTCTGTCAACATTTTCATACTTTGGCTGTAATAAACACTGGAACCTGTAGGGGGCGCTGGCAGGATTTTACACTGATATTCTTATCACGTTTCCATGGTAACACTCAAAAGTTGATCGAGCTGCTGCTTTAAAACTATCAAAGATAATCAGAGACTGAAGTCACACAGGAGCATTTAACCTGACTGTACACAGCGTTATGGGGACACAGACACTTTCAGTCCAGGAGTCGGCAGGTTGGAGCACCAAACCCTGGCCTTTGACCTCTGGGGACGATGCAGCTGCAGCTCTGGTTGACTGACAGCTGTCGTTACTCTGAATGAAACATACGTGTTTGTTTATGAATGAACTCATCATATTCAGTAATCAGCTTCCCGTTTCCTGTCAGCTGATGTGTTGAAAGCTCTGGTGACCTCTGACCCCAGCTGCAGCAGGTCAGTGATCTCTGACCTCCCGGAGAGGAAATCTAGATCTTCTCCACGTAGTTTCCGGGAAACATCCCCTCTCTGCCCCGCAACCGACCAAACCACCAACCAGACAGATCTGCAGAGAATACAGAGACTCTGTAAGTACATATCAGGACTACAGGGACACAACAAGAGCTGTGATTGGTCAATCCGGTCTGCTTTGCAAAAATGCTCTTTGAGTCAGTAGATTATCTGTACAGTCACTTTATTCTACTATCAACTGATTGTGGTCTGTAGTCTGTAGTGTTGGCTGGAGCTGTTGGAGTGTAAACGCCCCCAAATCCAGTAAATATCAGGACAGAGCGAAAGTTATATGAAAGTTAGCCTAAACTTTCATATAGCATCATCCAGAACCCACAAAATGATGTAGTTATCTAATGAAATGACAACTCTTTGTCTTGGAAGTAACACTTGACTACTAGTTAGCCAGGCCTGCTAACATTAGCAGCAGCTTACGTTAGAGCAGATAAACACAGTTTAACACCACTCTTTGAATACAGAGTATCTCTGACTACAGCTCCATGTACACACCTTCACTAACACCCACTGTCACTAGTTACTGTTGCTAAGCTATGATTGGACAATCGCTGTTCAGGGGAGGGGTTTTGCAAATGCTCAATTATAATAGCTCACATTTAGTGATAATAGCTTCATTAATGTGATACTTAAAATATTCTCAAAAATAATCATTACATTCAAATGTGTCATTATATTTAGTGGTGAATGCTGTGTAGTTGACTACTTATGGTAATAATGACAAACTGATGGTAAGTCATGTCCGACAATTAAAGCTGAAGATATCAGATATCATCTAAACTGATCAGTCTCACTTTAGCTGCTGAGCTAACGCTTAGCTAACGTTATAGTTTGACAGAGTGACAGAACAAGCTGCTGCTCAGTTCAGATGTCAGGATTAAGGTGATGAGCTTAAAATATCAAATTGACTATTGTTTACAATCCGTTTACAATCAGCTAGCGTTAGCTGTTGGTTAGCACTCAACTGCTATCTAGCTAGAACATGTAGGCCGGGAAAATAATGTGCGCAGTCACCCTAGATCATATATTGAATGACAGACAGACATATAAGTAGAATAAATAGCAGTAGCTCTAAAAGTAGAAGTAGTACGAGTAATACTAAAAATAAAAACAGTACCAGTAGTACTAGAAGTAGCAGTAGTGGCAGCAGTATGACTACAAGTACCAGTATTAGTAGAAGTAGCAGTAACAGCAGTAGTAACAGTAGTACTGATAGCAGTAGTAGCAGTACCTTCAGTGAGTATCTCGATGACATCATCAGCGTTGAAGCTGAGCTCATCAGTGTCCTGGGCATCGTAGGCGTACAGAGCTTTGCACTGCGGACACCGAGGCTTTGGTTTGGGTCGACCTGCTCCAGGAAGAGGCTTCACCTCCTTCGACCGCCGGCGCTGCAGCCTGCAGGCAACACGCAGGGATTACAGTACAGTTTCTCTTATTTACAGTACAGTTTCTCTTATTTACAGTGAACCAGAGAACTGTGTGTAGGACCAGGTCCAAAAATAAAACAGTTTTTAAGGTTTGATGTGACTGGAGAACTGCTGGTTCCAGTCCCAGGACCGCTGCGTCTGCTGCCGATGTGCTCTGGAGCAAGGCACTGACTGCAGGGTCAGTTGAAACCTTAGTTAGTCCTATAAGGTTTCTTTAGTTACACCGATGTAACATTTTATCAAACTGCTGCTTTAAAAACAGATGATCAGACTGAAGTCACACAGGGACATTTAACCTGATTGTACACAGCATTACAGGGACACAGACACTTTCAGTCCAGGAGTCAGCAGGTAGGTACTGGTTATACTTTTTTATATTACTGTGACTGTTATACTGGTTACACAGGTTACTGTTACTGGTTATACCGATTATACTGCTTACATTACTGTGACTGGTTGTACTGGAGACAACAGTCTTACTGGTTACTGTTACTGGTGACACTGGGTATGCTGATTATACTGGTTACATTACTGTGACTGGTTATACTGGTGACACTGATCATACTGTTTATATTACTGTTACCAGTTATGCTGATTATACTGGTTACATTACTGTGACTGGTTATACTGCTTATACTACTGTTACTGATTCTACTGCTTATACTGGTGACACTGGTTGATACTGGTTATACTGTTTACTGGTGACACAGGTTGTACTGGTGACCCTGGTTATACTGGTTACGTTACTGTAACTGGTATTAATGGGTTGCTCCCGGCGGTCTCACCCTGCGGCACCCTGCTCGGGGACGTCCATGAAGCCCATGTCCTGCTGTAGGGGGGGGCGGTTGTCATGACGATGCTGATTCTGGAGGCGGGGCAGACTGGGCTGCTCCATGCTGGACTGCTGCCTCATTAGGGAGCCTCTGGAGTAGGTTGAGCTTCCTCTGGGAGTTCCACCCTCTCTGGAGCGAGGAGCTGAAGAAAAAAGAAAAATTATAAACCAACACTTCCTCAGACGGTGACGTCCTGACACCTGAAGGTTTTTTTTTCCCGGTACCTGAGTTGTAGTGGCTGGTGGGCGGAGCCTGGTTGCCCATGTAGCGACTCTTGCGTTTGTCCGTCCTCGTCGGTCCTACAAATAAAACAGACAGGAAGTGAGGAGGAGCACACAGGAAGTAGTTTTAGAATTTGTGGTAAGTCCAGTCAGAACTTACTGGAGTTTTTGGGCAGACCCGGTCCGATGGAGACCTGTAGGACCTTCCCGCTGGGCTTCAGGACCACCTCGTCCCCCTGACCCACCTGGAATTGGATCTGTCTGGACCCTGAAGAGCTGAACGGACCCCAGCCGCCCTTCTTCACCTTAAACTCCAGACTGGAGAACAGAGACAGAGGAAGGGCTTCAGCTGATATTGATGTAAATTTTGTATTCATTTAGAAAACCATCACAGCTGTCAGATGTGTTTTTAACCACTGTGGACAAGAATATCTGAAGTAGTTATATTGATTTAGTCAGTAACAGGTAAACATGCAAACATTACATCAAGGCACTAGTGTCAAAAATGGGTATTTTTTATATTTGAGTAAAACAAAATAAAATAGTCATGGTACTAACAGGTTGTTGAATTTGAGCGGCAGCTTCTTCTGAGTTTTCTCTTGATAACGTTTGACCAGCAGACTGAGGAACTCTGTTTTAAAGACACTCTGAAGAACGCTGTCGTACTCCTCCTCATGGATGATGAAGAAGTCGTCCTGCAGAGTGCTGACAGAGAGACAGACAGGTAGAGAGAGAGAGACAGGTCGGAGAAAGAGACAGAAAGTCAGATAGACAGATGTAGAAAGACGGGATGAAACAAACATTTCAAGTGTTTTTTCATTAAAATCTCTTAAGGTATTTTTCTCTTCTAATATAGGAAATACTGTATGTGGTACATTTTCTAAATGTTCTGGTACTGGTTCTAGTTCTGGCTCTGGTTCTGATGCTAGTTCTAGTTCCAATTCTAATTCTAGTTTCAGTTGTAGCTCTGGCGCAGTGGCCCAGGTCATAGTAACAGTCTTGGCCGTGTTCTATTTCTAGTTCTGGTTCAAGTCCCAGTTCTGGCCCTGGTTCTAGTCCTAGTTTTTGCTGTATTTCTGGTACTGGTCCTAATTCTAGTTCTAGTCTCAGTCCTGGTTCTCATTCTAGATCTGACCCTTGTTCTAAACCTGGACTTCTCCTGGCATAGTTCTAGTTGTGAACTTCGTTCCAATTCTAGCTTCGGTGCTGGTTCCAGTCCTAGTTATGGCCCTAGTTCCATTCCTAGCTCTGCCCCTGGTTCTAGATCTGGTTCTGGTGGTGTACCTCAGGGAAACAGACTGGATCTTGTTGAGCTCAATCTTCCTCTTGAGAACCTCCTGGATCTGACCTTTATCTGGACCCTGCTTCACCTTCTCTCGACCAATCAGGTACAGGAATTTTGGGGTAAGGATGAGGTCACGCTTCACTGTCTGTGAAACAGACAACAACAGAAACAGAGAGTTCAGTCAGGTAGTGATTCTTAAACTGAATTTGGTCAATTCTGACAGATAAAACATTTGTAATTTATGACCAATGGCATGGAGGTTGGATGGACTCGGGAGCACATCGTACACAGCGTGGACCTTTGACTTCATATGTTTGGATTCTGCCTTCCAGATGTCAGACCATAAAAGCTTCCACTCCAGCACACTCGGCACACTATGTCTGCAACCGATACTTTGGGCTCGTTGGAGTCCCAGTACTGCAGAGCCCCTCTCATGGGGATATCATGGGGCAGCATCAGAAATTAACGGGGGCAAAGGGCAAAAATGCTGTTAACGAAGGAAGCAATCCTAGGTCGTCACCAACGCCACCCCAGCAAATAACGCCGGGTTCAGACAGGAGGCACCCGCTTCCTTTCGGTGCCCATGTTAAATCGGGCTGTTCAGACAGGAGGCGCCGCGCTGCGGAGCTCCGTGGCCGGCTTGTGCTCTGCTGAGTTTCAGTGTCTGTTCTATTTTCTCCGCCCGCCACGACCAAATATGGAACGAAAACGCACTGATAATCTATTATAAACGATATTAATGAATGAAATTTCAAAGTCTCCCCATCCACTATATTTATTAGAAATAGTATCACTGCTGTTTGTGATTGTGTTTTTTAAAGTTTTTTAAAACACAAAAATCAGAAGAGGCCAGACGACGAGAGGGAGGATGCCATGTTGGTACATCCAGGCTTTAAACTTGTCAGGTAAGCCTGACTTGTCCACACTAGCGAGCTGAACCTCAAGTTACTGGATGGTTGACTGAATAGCAGCTGTATCTCAAAGACTACAGTCATGCCACAGAATTTAAACTGGTTTCTCTGAGATAGATGGGATTGGAGTGCCATCAAGAGAGAATTAATCCACAACTCTGCCCTAAAGCAGTACCACTTGATTTGTCTGATTTGAGGCTTGTCCTTGCCCCGGTTATCAAACAATTGGCTCAATATGTAACTATGTTGTATGACCTGGCCAGCATAAATCTGACAACATATCTGTGACACTTTGTTGTTACAACTGAAGTTTCACATCCAATGTCTAACATCCTAGAGACGGGTTCTTGCACTCTTCCATTTTACATGATAAACACCGACAACTTGGAGGAGGAAGGGTGACTGTTTGAAATGGGACAAAGCATCAATCACATTTTCTGTGGGACTGTAGTTTCTTTCTGGACTGAGTTTTTACCCTGAATCTTCGGTCAAATTTCACCGCGACGTCGGCGAAGTCGATCCTCTCTCGGCGGCCGACAAACTGTCTGATCTCTGGATGGTTGTCTGTCCCGATGTAGTCGCCCACAAAGTTCCTGTTGATGCTGTTTCTGCGGCGCTCCTTTTTGTTCAGCAGGACGTCAGAGGCTGCAAGAAACAGAAAATCAGTAGAGAGGTCCAAGACACATACACAAGCCCAATGTTGTGCTTCCTTAACCCACTTATGGAAGACAGTCTTACCTTCCTCCCTCATCTTGACGTACTTGCGGACAGCGATGTGTTTACGCCACGCCTTCTGGATGACCCTAGCGTAACCGTTATACTTCCTCTCCCTCATCTCCTCCAACAAGAAGAGCTGCAGAGAGGAAAACAACACAGAGAAAACAAACATGAAGAACAGAGACCCTGAGAGGCTGATGGGTCTGAGGGCTTCTGGGAACTACAATACCCAGAATGCCACTGTATCAGAAACAGAACTCATGGGATAAATTCATAAATTTGAATTAATTCACTTGTGGATTTCGGATCAGTTCAGCAGCTGTGGTGCAGTTTGGTTCTGAAAGTGACACAACAGTGATGTCACAGTTCTAGAAGGAGTCGTTTCCATAGGAATGACTGCTGAATCATTTCTACCTGAAGACCAGAACAGAACCCTAAAATCTGGTAAATTATCAGGAGGTTCTCCTGAGGTTCTGGTTCAGGAACTCCAAACCTCAGTGTTCCTGATAACAGTTAATGTTACCAGGAAACTTCACTTTGAAAGTTTACAGTGGGATAAACCACTTCCTGCGCTGTCCTTCCTGTGTGTGAGTATTTCGTACCGACTCTGGAGCTTTGATGAAGATTTTGGTCTTGCCCAGCTGGAACTGATCCTGGTCCATGTTGACGGAGTTGAGGAGGTGCAGGACTCCCTGACGCTCCTCGCCCCTCCACTGAGGCCAGGTGTCCTTTGTCAGGATTGCATACCTGCAGCACAAGTCTCTGTTAGCATGTTTGAAGCAGTAGGACAGTCTATAGAATGTTACCCTGTTTGACCTCTGACCTCTGCAGGAACTTGTTGAAGACCCGTCTGTAGGCGTATCCGGCCCGGCGGACTCTGATGTTCTCTCTGAGTCCCAGGTACTCCACCTGATGTCTGACCCGGTTCTCCTCCCAGTCCCGGGGACGTTTGGTCTCATTGGGTTTGATGCAGCGGATGTAGTGGGGGGTGCACTTCATCAGAGTCTGGACCAGACTGTTAGCTTGTTTCTAAAAGGGAGGCGGGACAGTTTTAACTGTTGGCAGTGTTACCTGGTGTACCTTACAGCTGTGTTTGGAGCTGAGAGCCTGCAAGGTTTCAGTCTTTAAGTCATTCAAATTGTCAAGGCTGAAATAAAGTGCTGGTCAAACCAAAAACAGCCCTTGATAGGATTTTGCTAACTAGCTCACACTATAAATGTTGTGGTATGTGGAATTGCTATATACTGTACATGTCCCTATAAAAATAAACATTAAATAAATAGTCACAGTGAAATTCATTTGTGTGTCTTCATGAAACTGGTGGTGCTGAAAGTTTGGTGATGGGGCTGTTTCTTGACTGTGCCTGGCAGGCTAATCGCTAACATGCTATCTAGCTGGTAACATGCTGGCACTAGCTAGCCAAAATAGCTCACCAAGCTAGCCATCTTGCTACTAGTTAGTTTAGCTAACTACCACTTGGCAAGCTAGGTTGCTTGATCGCTAAGCGGACTGCAGACCTGCTGCATCTCTGTTGGAGCAGTTTAAACTCAGCAGAGATATAGTGACACACAGCTAGCATGATAGCTTTCTGCATTATAGACTGTCTGGCTCAAAGGTCAGCTCTGTCAGGACAGTTTCCTACTGGTCAAGGACACCAGATATCACAAAAAGCTTGTTTTAATCTGTGGTTCCTGGGTGGAGGCAGTTAGTGATGCTCAGGTTGTCGCAGTAAAAGATTTAATAGTAAGAGACAATTACAATGAATTAAAGTATTCAAAAACAAAACTCAAAACAAACACGGCATCATCATGACAACCAAAATAAAAAACACTAGTTCGGATGTATCCATTGTAACATCAGCAATCTAAAGCAATTAAAATGAGAAGATCTGGGGGCGTCCTGATGAACCACAACATCCCACCTTTGCATGCCATCGCCCTCTCTTTGTTTCCTGTCGTCTCTCCACTCTTAATCTCCAATAAAGACCCAATAAATACTTAATAAAAATCTGCTATCTTTAAAACTGATATTTGTGCAGTGCAGCTCAGTGACTGCAGGTCTGTGTCCATTTTTCCAAACCAGATTTTTAGGCAAGTGGATGTGGAAATCTTTAAGAAACGTTGTGAACCAAATTTTAACACAGCAGCGCCCTCTAGAGGCTGTTGTTGACCTGAGCACTGCAGGTTATAGCAAACAGCTTCAGTGTTGGTGAATTAAGACTGTGAATGATGTCATATAATAATCCAGCATCAGCAAATTAAATGATCAAAAGTCAGAAGATGATGCTTTATAACCAAACTGCAGTGGTTTTTGTACAATTTGAGTTACAGCCACAATCTGAACAAACAACAGTCTGACCAGCAGTGGAGCCAAACATGTACAGTTTGTCCTGAAGGGGGCGCTAGAGGAAAGATCATGGAGTCTCTACCTGTCAGTCAGAAGGCAGCAGGTCTCTCTCACCTTGATCTTACTGCTGGCAGTGCTCGGACGCCCTCTCTTCTCGGCCTCCAGGTTCTCAGGAAACAAAGCTCTGATGAACGTACTGACCACAAATACACCACAGACAGAGGTCATGGTGAGGTCATCACGTACACACACACACACACACACACACACACACTTTCTGAGTACTTACAACTCGCTGCTCTGCATGAGCTCAATGATGTCACTAAACAACACATCTCTGTTCCTCTCACAGAAACCGCTGGCATCATACGACACCTGGACAGACAGACAAGTGGGGTTTATGAGTGGACAGACAGACAGAAAGTCGAACATCTGGACAGGTAGCCACATGACCTGCGTACCTTCCCAGCGTAGTGGTGGACGATGAATCCTTTGTTCCAGCTGCTGAAGTGTTCGTGGGATCCGATCTGTCCCTGAAGCTTCTGCAGCAGCGTCTGATCGGCTCCTTCACCTTTAGCGTGCATTGTCGCGCACACATCGTCCAGGATGCTCATGAGCCCAGGAGGATTCTGGGAAACGACCAGAGACACAATGTGATGTTTACAGACAAACAGCTGTATTTATATTTGTTGATTGTCTTGTTTTTAACTTTGTGGTGAAGCCAAACAGAATTCTTCACACTGTCTGTAATTAAAAAACAACATCTTAGTTCCTGAAGTTAGTTTTGTTTCGCAGACTTTAGTTAAATTAAAATGAGAAGCAAATCAGTTTGATGAGGGTTTTTTTCGATCGTGTTCACTGATTGGTTGACTCACCAGTTTAGACTCGATGAGGTCACAGACCACTTTGTTGTTAAAGTACTCGATGGGGGTCCATTTGATCCCCTCTTGTACATATTCTTCCTGCAGAGAGAACAGATTCAGCTTCTGTTTCCATGTTAAACACTGAAATGTTTTTATTCTGAAACAACAGAAGAGAAGCAGAAAGGATAAGAGGAAGAGAAGAACCTGCAGACAGGAAGTGGAAAGGATAAGAGGAAGAGAGGAACCTGCAGACAGGAAGTAGAAAGGATCAGAGGAAGAGAAGAACAGGAAGTAGAAACAATAAGTGACTGCTGAAAATAATGAGAAAATAAGCGGGGCAGAGAGACGCCACGTCTTGTAACTCTGATGGATTCAGAGGTTGAAACGAACAAACAGCCTGAATTAGAGGAAAACACTCTGGAAGAAGGTGTAACGTGATGATGTCATGCTGTGATGATGTCATGCTGTGATGTCATGATGTGTCACCTGTTCTGCCTTCAGTGTGAGCTCAATAAAAATCTGCTGCAGTTTCTCGTTGACAAAGTTGATGCAGAACTGCTCAAAGCCGTTTCGCTGAAACAGAAGAATTAATCAATCAGTCGGTCAAACAGTGAATAACAGAAAATATCCCACAGAGAATCTACTCATCTGAAAACTAAAAGTAAAACAGATCTGTATCCATCTGCTGTTGGCTGGACAGATTTTACACCAGCTGATGTCACAGACCAGCTGTTAATAAAGTTTATAAATATTGTGGATGTGAAGAAAAGATTTGTCAAAATAAAAATGTGCACAAACGCTACAGAGAGTGAAGTTAGAACACGAAGAAGAGTTCAGAGCAGGGAGTGTTTCAGCTGTTTCCTGTTCATATGTAACTTCACTGTCACACACAGTGTGGGAATTGTGAGTTCTGACTCACTGGTGTTAATTTGTACACGTTTCAGACTTCACAAACGCAAAATCTTATTGACCCTAATCTGAGCCTGCGCTTGTAGTTCTATCTTTATGAGGACTAAGTGGTCACTCGTCCTGTCTGATGGTTTAGATTAGTTTTTAGGGTTCAGAATCAGGTTCAGGTTCAGGGGTAGAGAACTTATTCTGTCACTGAGGGTCTCCACAAATATAGAAGTACAAACGTGTGTGTGTGTGTGTGTGTGTGTTTACACCTGGAAGATCTCGAAGCCGTAGATGTCGAGGACGCCGATGTTGAGCTCCTCCTGGTCCTTCTGCATGGCTTTATTAACACACTGTCACACACACACACACACACACACACCACATCATCAATAAAGAATAAACTGAAGTGTGAAATCAAACGAAGAGGTGTGTGTGGTGTTGATGTGGACTGACGTCAACGAGGAAGTCGAAGAGTCGGGTGTACAGAGCTTTGGACAGGGCGTCTCTGGAGAAACAGGCCTGCTCGGTGTTCAGGGTGACGGAGATGGACTCAGTCTTCCCGCCCCACTTACTGTCCATAATCCTGCTGGTCAGTTTACTGCAGAGGCCGTCCTGAGAGATCCCCAACAGGAAGGACGGGAACGCCAGGACTGACAGGAAGACAGAGACAGTTTTACCATCATTGACCCACCAAGACGTCAGGGTCCAGCAGGATCCGGATCCAGCAGGATCCAGTAGGATCCTCCAAAGCTTCAGTCTGATAAATATTAAATTCCCACTTTATGTTTCTTTGCAGAGTCATGGCAGAGGGATCCGTCTGCTGGAAATAAACCAACACATGACGACCAGGAGGACCCCGCCCCCCATCTGACCGTGATGAAGGATCACTTCACTTCACGGCCAGCAGGAGGAGCCATCACACCACCGACACTTCACATGGACAGACAGGCTCGCAGCTCTGTACTTTGACACTGCTGTGCTTTGAGCTAAATGCTAACATTAGCATGCTAACATGCTGATAGTAGCATGCTCATGTATTGTGTAGTGTTGTGCATATTGTATATTGAGTAGTATCTTACAGTCCTGGCTTTCGACCACAGCGTAGTTGTTTTCCTCTCTGAAGCTGATGTTTCCTAGATGAAGAATTCCTGCAACGAGCTGAAGAACTGAATCCTGATCCTCCACAGACAGACCCACTACTGACATCGCCCCCTGAGAGACAGACAGGCAGAGAGACAGACAGGTGAACAGACAGGCAGAGAGACAGACAGGTTAACAGACAGACAGGCCCACTACTGACATCGCCCCCTGAGAGACAGACAGGCAGAGAGACAGACAGACCCACTACTGACATCGCCCCCTGAGACACAGACAGGCAGAGAGACAGACAGGTGAAAAGACAGACAGACCCACTACTGACATCGCCCCCTGAGAGACAGACAGGTCAACAGACAGACAGGTACAGGCAGACAGGTTAACAGACAGGCACAGACAGACAGGTACAGGCAGACAGGTTAACAGACAGACAGGTACAGGCACACAGGTTAACAGACAGACAGGTACATGCAGACAGGCACAGACAGACACGTACAGGCAGACAGGTTAACAGGCAGACAGGTACAGACAGACAGGTTAACAGACAGACAGACAGACAGGTTAACAGGCAGACAGGTTAACAGACAGACAGGCACAGACAGACAGGTTAACAGGCAGACAGGTACAGACAGACAGGCACAGACAGACAGGCCCATGCAGACAGGCAGGTACAGGCAGACAGGTTAACAGACAGACAGGCGGACAGACAGACAGGTTAACAGGCAGACAGGCACAGACAGACAGGTTAACAGGCAGACAGGCACAGACAGACAGGTTAACAGGCAGACAGGTTAACAGACCATAGTATCAGAGAACTCCTTCTTGTCGTTGATGTCCTCCACAGTGTAGGTTCCTGATTGGTTGAGGTAGTAGTAGTAGTCGGGGGTCGTGACCCCGAGGTTCTCCCTCTGCTCTGTACTCGCCCCCCCCAACAGCTGAGGACAGAGGTCACACAGAGGTCAGGTGTGTTTATTTAAAAACAATTCTTGTATTCAAACTATCACAGGTTCTTCTGTTTACAGGTTCAGGTTCAGGATCAGGTTCAGGATCGGGATCGGGACAGAACCAGAAAGTGACAGAAACTAAATTTCACGCCCAAATCACATTTGAGGTACAACATGAGTACTGATGTTAGCAGCTGTAGTGTCTCAGTACCTGCAGCACATACTTCACTACCTGGTACCAAATATTGTAGTACTTGTTGTAGTACATGTTGCAGTACCTGGTAGTAGATGTTATAGTACTTGTTGCAGTACCTGGTAGTAGATGTTATAGTACTTGTTGCAGTACCTGGTAGTAGATGTTATAGTACTTGTTGCAGTACCTGGTAGTAGATGTTATAGTACTTGTTGCAGTACCTGGTAGTAGATGTTATAGTACTTGTTGCAGATGTTATAGTACTTGTTGCAGTACCTGGTAGTAGATGTTATGAGTACTTGTTGCAGATGTTATAGTACTTGTTGCAGTACCTGGTAGTAGATGTTATAGTACTTGTTGCAGTTACCTGGTAGTAGATGTTATGGTACTTGTTGCAGATGTTATGGTACTTGTTGCCAGTACCTGGTAGTACTTAGATGTTATGGTACTTGTTGCGGTACCTGGTAGTAAGATGTTATAGTACTTGTTGCAGTACCTGGTAGTAGATGTTATAGTACTTGTTGCAGTACCTGGTAGTAGATGTGGAAGCTTCTTTCTCCAGGATTCTGTGAGACGACTCGACTTTTCTCCAACAGGAAGTTGGAGATTTTGCCTCCATCAGGAGCTCCTCCTCGACTGAACTGGATCTCAAAGTATTTACCCTGACAGGAGCAGGAGCAGAGTGTGTATATGTAGTACTAGTAGTAGTAATAGTATATATTAGTAGTATATTGTTTATATACTGTGTATAAATCTGTCTGAATATTTATACTCACAAATCTGCTGGAGTTGTTGTTGCGGACGGTCTTGGCGTTACCGAAGGCCTCGAGCAGAGGGTTGGACTGCAGGATGATGTCTTTAACATGCTGCGCACACACACACACACACACACACACACACACACCAGCAGGAGCAGCAGTAACCATGGTAACAGTAGTAATAATGTTTTTATTAATTATAAACTCAGTAAACTTCTGTGTGTGGAACTGATCTGGGATCATGTGGATCAGTAACACCAAGGCCAGAACCTGTGCTGATGCGGATCTGGTGTACCAGTACCACGATGAGCAATACTGTGTGCAGTACTCTGTGTACTGACCTGGACTTTGTCTCCTCCTCCGGACACTTTGGACACGTAGCTCATGATGTATTTGGCAGCGACAGTTTTTCCAGCTCCACTCTCACCGCTGACAGACAGGAAACAGGAAACAGGAAGCCCATCAGACTGAGACCTCAGGATTTAAGTCTTGTGAACTCATTTAGTCTGTGTTGACTCGATCATGTTTATTTGTCAGTTACTGTTTGTGTGTTCACATTTCAAACTGTCAGGTTCCCACAGAGCTCCGGTTTCCTGGTTTCCTTGGAGCTCTTTGAAGTTGGCAGGCTCAGGTAGAACAAGGAAACAACTTGTGAATCTGATGTCAGGTGTGTTTATGTTTCCAGACTGCTGTCAATCAAATCTGACCAAACCCACACACACCTGAGCTGTGTTTTACTATCAATAATCAATATCTACACATTTTATCATGTATTCATGAATCTTTCATGTTGTAGAGAAACACTGAAGCTTTAACGTTGTTCTTGTTGTTGTTGCTGTTGTGAAGTCAAAGTCCCGCCTACCTGATGATGACACACTGGTTCTCGCTGTCAATCATCATGTTTCTGTACATGGTGTCAGCCAGCGCGTAGATGTGGGGGGGGTTCTCATACTGAGCCTGGGGGGGGGGGGTTAAATACAGATAGAAAAGATATGTTCATGTGTGTTTGTGATGCTCTTCTATCTTTGTGAGGACCAGTTTAAGTTTTAGATCTTGCAAACTATAAAAGAGAAAAAACACAATGTGAGAGGTCCTCAGAAGTATAGAAGCAAAGACATGTGTGTGTACTGTATGTGTGCACGTTTATGAGTTTATATATACGTGTGTGTGTGCGTGAGTGTGCGTGTGCGTGCGTGTGTGTGGTCTCACCGCTCCCTGGTACAGCTCCACCTCTCGATCAGTGAAATATGGAAGCTGTTTGAATGGATTCACAGAGATCAGAACTGAACCAATGTAGGTCTGACAGGAAGAACCAGGTCAAGGACCACAACCAGAACCACCAGCAGAACCTGAACCACCAGGACCAGGACTCTCCCAGCAGCTCTCCATGAAGTCCTTCCTGTGTTCTTAGTAACTTGTCTCTAACTGATTCACTACATCAGGTTTCACCATTAAACCTTCAGAAACGTCTCAGCTAGTAAAGACTTTAGTGACGTGTAAATCTGTTGCTAGTAAACATCTGTAGCGCCGTCCAATCAGGAGCAACCATCTATGTAAACAGGAAGTCACTGTAGCATCACAAGCTAGCATAACTTCCAAACATGACAGTTTTAGAGGCTAAAAGATAAATCTGTGTTTTATTTCTGTCTGCGTACATGGAGACATCTGAGTGTTTCACAGTTAGCAGGATTCACACAGTTTAGAATGAGAGGGAAACATCTGGTTATGCTAAGCTAACTGACGCTATTTACTCATGTCGTGTTATTTTAGTGAAATGTGATTTCAACTCCTTTCCAGACTGACGTCATTATTAAACAGCATTGATCAAGTTTCAGGTCAGAGATGTCGACCGTCCTCCAGATTACCTCTGTTACTGTAAGCAGCTCAGATATTAGCATGCTAACGTTAGCTTTGTTAGCTGGTTCAGTTAGTGGCTGTAAATATTCAGTAACAGCAAGTTAGTGAGCTGCAGTTTAAATGTAGTGAAGATGAAACTGAACTTAGTGAACGCTGACATCAGAACGACAAAGTTTTAACATTCTGCATAATGAGTACTTTTACTTTTGGTACTTTAAGTATATTTTGATGCTGATACTTTTGTACTTTTACTTGACTGCAGGACTTTTAGTATTTCTACACTGTGGTATTACTACTTGTACTTCTATAAACCTCCTGAGTACTGTATCAGGATACAAAGATGTAGTCGTCCATGTATCTCTTCTTCAGGTTTTCTGTGATGGCGTCCTCGTTGATCTTGGACAGCAGCACCATGTCGTCCACCCCGCTCACCTTCACGTTCTGAGCCTGCCAATGGTAACGCTCCTTACTACCCTGAGGGGGCGGGGCATAGAGAGAGTCAGGATTGGTTGAACACTTCAGGATGAGAAATAATCAGGATTATTTGATCCTGAAAGCAACATGTTAGTCTGGATTAGTGAAGACCAGGTACCTGAACACCACAGGAAACTCTGAAATACACATCGTGTTTATTATTCCAGACATACTGATTGGGGCTTTTATTGATTTGATTTCATGAACAAAATGTGTTTCAGCTCCACTTTTGTCTTGTTCATTGTTAAATTACCAATAATGGTATACACTCCTGACACATGATCACCTGGAAGATGGCAAATTACCTGTAAACTGAACAACTGCTTTACAGTTATTGTGGTGTGTTGTTAGCTAACTCACTTATTTGCTGCTTCTTGAATCCTACCCCCCCACCCGCCCCCACACCCCCGGCAGAATGTGAAGTAATAAATATAAAATACATAAAGTCATTAAAAACAGCTCCACCAGCTGCAACATTAAAGATAAAGAATCATTATCATCCAATAAGATCAAACAGATTACTCTGCATTATGAGTACTTTAAGTATATTTTGATGCTGATACTTTTGAACTTTTACTTCAGTAAAGTTTTTAATGCAGGACTTTTACTTGGAACAGTATTTCTACACTGTGTGTTACTACTTTTACTGCAGTAAAATATCTGAGTACTTCTTCCTGCTCTGGGGAGAGCGTGCGCACACACACACACACACACACACACAGTCTGTCAGGGGACGTGCTGATTGGTCAGATGGTGTCTCCTCAGGACTGAATTCCCAGCATTCCTCCGTCCTGTGGGATCTTGTTGAGGAGCAGCGACGCCTCGACACGCAGCGTGTGTGTGTGTGTGTGTGTGTTAGTCTGAGGACTAATAAATAAATAAAAACTCTTTATATTCAGGAATAAAATATATAGTTCAGAGCTTCAACAAGTCGTCAATAAATCAATAATCAAACCAAATGGTTCCTCAGTGATGAAGAACAGCTGAAGAGTTCTCGGGTTTCCATGGTAACATACTGAGCCGACAGCTGTCACCTGATTTTACTGTATTTTTTAATTATATATTTATTATTTGTATTTATTTTTACATTTTACTTTTATTGATTTAATTCTACTTTGTTTCCTCCTTTTGTTTTTGATTTAAACATTATTTATATTATTTTATTTTCAGATTTTATCTTTTTTATTTATTTTTCTTTAAAAAGTTAAAAAACAAACTTGTGATCAGGAGGTTTTAGTTCAAACAAACAGCAGCAGAGATCTAATCAGGGATCAGGAGTGTCACAGTAAACCAGAACCCTGCAGGACCAGAACCAGAGGTTTCAGTCCTCTGTCCTGTGTTGAAGGTTTAAAGCAGGCCTAATAAACAGGAACTCACCATGTCTGCGGCTCCTCCTGCTCTCACTTCCTACTTCAGGTAAATGTTGAGAAATCTTCAGTGAGTCTCAGGTGAATCCAGGATCCAGGTGGACGCAGACTGAATCAGATCAGTCCGGATCAGGTGGGTTCAGTTCAGTAGATCAGACTGCGTCTGTTGATCCGAACATTTTCTTTTCACTTTGTTTTCTGTCTGTTTTTCCTCCTTCAGTCTTCAGTCTCTCAACTCTCTGCAGGTGTGGGCAGGTAAAGCCCCTCCCCCCATGGAACTCTGGGTAATGTAGTCTTGACACAAACCAGCTGGAGCTCTGCTGCCCTCCAGTGTCCAACGTCAGGATCCCCAGTTTTAAACATCATGAGAAACTTTGATTCATATTTCAGTTTGTGTATCAGCGCCTGATTCTTCAAAGAGTTTATTAATAACTTTTAATTGATTTAATGTTGGAATTACTAATAAACTCAGTATTTATTGATCTAAAGTTAAACCTTTACAAGTATTAATAGAAGTCTGTAAAATCAGGTGGAACGAGTTTCACTTGTATTATTTTGACTTTATTCACATTTCTCTTCCTGTCTTGTTATCAGCTGTGGAGCTCCGACGTGTCGACAGGTGCTTTATCAATAAAGTTTGACGGATCGATTGATTATTGACAGTCTTCTGTCTGTGTCTGTGTGTTTTTGTAAAACTGAAAACTAAAAAGAAAGAAAATATTTTACTCAGAAAATCCGGTTTATTGATTGAATAGATTTCAGTTTGTTGTATTGAACACATCTTCATCTCTTTGATTCAGTATAGTCGCAGATGATCATCAGTGACCTTTGACCTCTGTAACACTGACAGAGGAGTCCAACAAATGTTTGATTTGATCTTTGAGTTTTAGTCCTTGAATGCCTCCCTGCTGAGGAGATCAGAGTGCATGATGGGAGTTGTAGTCTGACAGGTTATTTTGTGGCTGAGAAAAAGTCAAACTGAATTTTTAATCTGTGTCAGTCAAAGTCAAATCTAAATTTCTCCAAACACAAGAAGCTGGAAATTAAATACCAACATTTTCAGATAAGCTTCGTTCATGTTAATGTTCCCACATGAAGATCTGAAGGAGGCCAGACCAGAGAACCTGAGTTCAGGTCTCACCAGAGGCCTGTACTACGAAGCAGGATTTGCGGTTAGCGAGATAACTTCAGGTTCAACTCTGGGTTTTCAGTACTACGATGGTGGTTCACTTCTTACCGGGGTAAATCGCCATGGTAACTGATGCTGCACGGCAAACCTGCTCCGGAGCAGGTTATGTTGGAGATAACAGATCAACACGTACTAAAGCCCCGCCTACTGACCAATCAGGTCTCTTGGAAAATGACATCACCAATAGAAAAGACTTATTTGTGTCATCCTACAACAGAGACTGACTGAAGCACTAAAGTGTTGTACTTATGAATGTAAGCCTATTTACCGCGAAATTATGTTTCAGCTTGCAGCTGAAAGAATCAGGCTAAAATTGTCAAACACTCCATAAGAACATCTAAGCAACACATTAACTTAATGTAATACTGCTGACGGGGCAGTGATGTTATCAGCCTGTTAATTTACGCTTCACACAGTCTGCGATTTTTTTGCCAGCTGTCTTTCCTGCGTTTGGCAGCTGTGTTGCTTTTAGCCTGGATGATGTTTAAATTCTTCGTATTTCTCTAATATTACAGTTTGCTCTTCGTTTGTAAAGTATGCCGCTCTGCTGCCAGCACACCTGTCATGTTTGTGATTGGTCACATGCTGCAAACACCGCCTCTTTCATGTGAACGCGCTCATGGCTTGATTGGGAAACCCTGGATTGACTTATTGAGTCGATAACCAGCATCGTTTGACCGCTTACCGGGATCGCGATTGTTAGGCTCAGTGAAGCCAGATAACGAAAAGAGATCCTGGGTGTGTTGAACTTGCTTCGTAGTACAGGCCTCTGGACTCTGAGGATCAATGAGATCAAAACTCAGTCCAACTTATTTCTTATCTTCTGATTGTTTTTTCCTTTTGAATCTTTGGACGGTGAGTTTTGTTGTGTTACTCAGATATAAGACTTCTCTTCTCCAAACCTTCAGGTGGAGGAACACTGAAGACTGAAACATCAGAAAACACTGGAGTCACAAATATAATACTGTGTATTTGTTCTTAAACTCCCTCCAGCTCAGGATCAATGCCATTATTAACGAGCTGAAAAATGTTTTCTCTTTATTTTAAAAAGGTTCTATATGTAACGTTTTACATGTATTAATCGCTTTGTATTGCCAATGTGTGAACGGATTGTAACAGAACGTAAAAATGGACCTTTCTCGGTTGCCTAACGGCCTGAGGACTGATTTCTATGTAAAGGACTCGGGACGGATTTTACAGGAAAATCCAAAGGATGTGATGTTAATGCTCCTGAGTGCCTCCCCTCTCTTCAGCTCCTGTACAGCACCAAGTGAGCAACACTAGCTAACGTTAGCTTAGAAATGCAGTCCGCTAACATCAACAAATGGCCGGTGTACCAGATCTGCTGTATGAATGTGTTACGTCATCTGTAAATGCAGGCCCCAGAGCAGATCTGGTACCTACACTGGCACCCAGCAGCTAGCTAACGTAGCAAAATACTGTCTTGAGTGGATAATGTCAGCTAACTCATCCAGACTCCCGGGGCTGATCTGGCTAGCTTGCTGTTTGCAAATTATTAGCTAACGTTACAAAACAACCAATGCCAGATCCATGCAGCGTAGCTAAAGCTAGCTGGCTAACCTTAGCTTGCTTGCTCGCTAACTTTTTCGCTAGCATAATACTATCTTGAGTGTTAGTTGGCTAACTTGCCAATTACTTCACCAGCTAACGTGATCCATGATGCTAACTTATGTATGACGACGAACGGTGTTGATTTTAGCCAACAATAAATGATGTAATGGTACAAAGCAAAGGTGATGCAAGGCAGGGGCAGCCAACTAGCTAACTGTAACCTAAGCTAAGCGAAGGTTAGCCAGCTAGCTAGTTAGCATCATGGAGCCAATGGTCCAAATAAACTATAGGAAGGTTACAGATAGTAACGTTATTTTAAATACGATTGTAAATCGTGTTCAGTCTCGTGATGTCACAGTTTTGGCCGATACCCAGGATGCAACAGGATGCTGACTGCAGTTCACTGAACGGCCACCAGGTGTCATTAATAACAAGGACTTTCTGAAAACTCCACAGAGAACTTTTAAGACTTTCTTCGAATCGTTTTCTGTTTATCTTTTGAATTCCAGATATTTTCACCAGAGCTGTTCAACACTAGTTATACATTACTAGTTATACTTTACGAGGCTGGTTTTATGTTTTTTTTATGTACTATGGGCTGATAAATCATTATCAGATTTTTAAACTAAACTTCCAAAACATTTAAAAACTTCTTAAATTCCAAACACCGGCGTCATGAATCCATCAGTCAGTCAGGTTCAAACGTTTTAACCTTCAAATAAAACAATAAAATGGTGTTTGGTTGATGCAACAGACATGAAGCTGGTTTGTTTTAATGGGTCAGAGGACAAACTGGTTTCCAGTCGGTTAGTTAAAACATGAAAAACACCGGTATGGTCCTTTAGAGTCATCAGCTTCAGTTTCTATGGAAACCATAGACACCGCCTTGTTTCCTGTTTTCTACCTGTAAAAACTGTCCACCTGCTGAGTGTTCACATTTCAAACTAAAACTGGGCTGCTCTCTGATTGGCTAAGAGTCCGACTGAGCAGCCAATCAGGGGCATCTGCCCAAGTATGGAAAAAGAACTAGAGGAAAACAGGAAACTCTTCCAAAGAAAAGACAAAACAACAAAAATACTCAACTGACTGACAGAGAAAGAAGAAGAAGAAGAAACTGGAATAAGAGAATAAAACAAAGAAGAAGAGGACGAACAGAGAGAGGCTCATTGTCTCTGTGTCGACTTATAAAAGCAGGAGGATCATCGGCCTCCTCAGTCTGTAGACAGCCTGCGTTTGTTCAGGGTGCTCTCACACACACACACACACACACACACACAGGGCTGGGTCACATGATGCCGTTGGTGAGGTACTGGAAGCCATCGTACAGTTTGGTGGTGAGAGACCTCATGGACCCGTCCACCAGCTGGTCCACCAGCAGCTGCAGCTGCTCCTCCGTCAGACTCATGTGGAAACGCTCCTTCAGGCCTCGCATGGTACTGGACCCGT
>VMKM01004023.1:0-20460 GCA_008360985.2 Macquaria ambigua | reverse complement strand
TTCCTCCTCATTTCATCATTTGGCTCCATTTTCTCCTCCTCTCCCCCTTATTTTCCCTCCTCCTTGCGCTGATAATCTGTCTCCTTCCTCTGCTCGTCTTCCTCTTTCTTTCAAGTCCTCCTTTCAGGATGTTGACATTACTCCTTTTCTCTCTTCCTCCTCCTTTTGTGTCCATCCTCTTCTCTTTCATCATGTTAACTCTTGTGTCTCATCTGCTCCTTCCCTTCCTCCTCCCTTCACCTCCCTGTTGTAACGTCTCCTCCTTTTCCTCTTCCTTTACCTCCTTGTCCCTCCTCCACCTCCTCCTCCATCTCTTGTTCATCTTTTCCCTCCTGTTTCGTCCTTCCTCTCATCTTTGTCTTTTCCTTTTCTCTCCTCCACCTTTCATCATGTTGACTCCACTTTCCCCTCCATCTCCTCCTCTTCCTCCTTCCTCTCCTCCTCTTGTTTCTACTTCTTCTTCCTCCCTTTCCATATCCTCCTCCAACTTTTCTCTCCTTGTCTTCTTCCTTTCTCTTTTACTCCTTTTTACTCATCCTCCTCTTCTTCTTTTCTCTAATTTTCTAATTTCTTTAATCATCTTCAATCATTTTTTTGTCCTCTCCTCCTCTCTTCTCCTTCTCCTCCTCCTCCTCCTCCTTTCCACTGGCTCGTATAATATTCAGAAGGAAACTGAAGCTAAAACGTTCAGGATTTGATTCCAGATGAAAACAGTCACCTGCAGCCTGTTTGCTTCCTTCAGGTGAGAGGAAGGAAACAGGGCTGATGTGAAATGTCGTCTTAATTTGAGGAAACACAAGCGATCGTTGGTTTACAGCTCTTATAGAAAATCCTCCTCCGATCTGTCTTTCTTTTAATTTAATGTTTCGGCGAGAAAACTCCCAGCATCCTTTGTTTCTCATTAATTCGTTCTCTCCCTTCTGCTAATTACACCGCCGGAGCCTTTGATCTGTCCGTTAACCCTCCGTTAACAGAACAATTAGTCAGCAGTCATTCAGGTGAGGATTGATCCGAGCCGCCCGGCGCCTACAAGGCTTTTAATGGATTTAATTAAACTGCCAGGGAAATGTGTGTGTGTGTGTGTGTGTGTGTGTCTGTGTGAGAGTGTGTGTGTGTGCGCAGGAGAGTTTGTTAACACCCAAAGGGGGATCAGAACAAAGTGAAACAGGCCTGAACACAGGGTTGTCAAGGAAACGCAATTAAAATGTGAACACACATGTGGCGCTTTGTTCAATCAGAGGCAGAAACTGAAGCTCCAAATATTGTTTCATGTAAATTAAGAAAAAAATACAGAATCAGAAAACAGGAAGTCAAGCATGTGGGTTAAACTTCCCTCAGTGCTGCAGAAAGGCAGAAGAGGTCTGTGACAGTAATGGAAGATAACTCTGGAAACACACATTTATATTTATCAGAAACTGTTGATGATGAGCTATAACATCTTAGGTTGATCATCTAGACTTTATTGATCCCTGTTAGGGTAATTAATCTATTTCTGGTAACAGTAAGAGGACATTAAACCCTTTCCCAAATTTGTTTTTTGGGGCCCCAAACATTTGCCTGGTTTGCCTCTCTTGACGGTGCACCTCTGTCGCCTCTCCAGCAGCGGGGCAGCCTCGGCCTTAAAGCCGTTTTCACACAGAATCAGGTATTGCGGTGATTCGCTGCAGGGTTGTGCGGCGGTGTGGGAGAGTCTGATACTAACCAGCAATCCCAGCTTGAAGACCGATACAAGCCAAGCGACTGCACACCGATTAACGTCTTTATACTCCCTCGTGGCAGGGCTGAAGAGCTGATGTACAGGAATCATGGAGCCGATCGATCAGTCTCTCTTCCAACTTCACAGTCGCTCGGTAAACAGTGGAATATTAAGGTAAACAGCTGATGCTACAATGCTACAAGTAAACAAAGTTTTTCTTCACCTGGGCGTCTGCCGGTCTGATCGCAGCGTGACGTTGGGTTGCGTTTCTCCAAAAGTTGACTCTGTTTTAACTTTTTCGCTGCAGGCCGCTGCGTTTTTCTGCAGCCTGAACGCAGCACCCCGGTTCAAATGGAAAACGGGAAAATCTGTGTTTTCACCGCAGCACCTGATTCTATGTGAATAAGGCCTAAGAGTCCTAAAGTACAATATGTTGACACTGATTTGACTAAGACATGTACAAAATGGATGACAGGGTTCACACACTACAAGACTCTGCAGTTTAATCTCAGGTCATGTCGAATCAACCCGAACTCAGAGCACCAAGGTTATTTGAATTTAAAGTTATTTCAATTGGTGGATTTGTTCACGAAACTCATTCCTGTCTTTGATAAAGAAAATATTTTTACCACTGTTGAGATGAATTTGTGCATAAAGTGCTATTTAAATAAAGCTGAGTTCACCATACTTGGCTTTAGTCATTTAACATGTACATGTTCAAAGTTTTGTTTTTCATATAAAAGCTTTAAAAATAGCCGACACGAGATGACAGTAAAAACAAAATCGAGCCTGATGAATTCTTAAAAACCTTCTGCAGCAGCAAACAAACACACAGTTTACATCTTTAATTTATGACAAAGTCTTTAATTAAAGTAAAAGCTGCAGAGAGTTAAAGAGAGAAAAGAACATCTAACAGATCAGATCTGCTTCAACCTGCTGCTCTGACAGCTGTCACTCATCCAGCCTGACGCACACGGAGCTCTGCTATAGGTCAGAGGGCAGCAGAAGCCCCGCCCACTATGTGTCAATCAACCAGTGCAGGGCCAAAAGCCAACCAGCATCACACAGGGAGATGATACTGAGACATTACAGGGGGGAGCCTGAAGGTGAAGGTTCAACTCCCACATTTACTTCAAATGGACAAAAGGCACAAAGGGCCAGAAACACTTCCTCAGTAAGAACATTAGAAACTTTAATATACTGTCGATAAGTTACACTGACGACGTATCAACAACCAATCACACACAGAAATGAAGCTACTTCTAACCAATCACATGACAGGGTTGGCTGAATTACCTAAACACACCGCACAATGTTGTTTTGGTAAAACGATCTCCGTCCACACGAGCGTTTTATCACCGTTTCAGAAATAATCTCCGTCCATACGACACGCCTGAACACGCACATCACATGACCATTCACGTGCACTGGGCGTGCACGTGCCGGTGTAAACAGGAAGCAGATTGTCTGCTCTGTGGTTGGTTGATTAGTTAGTAGCAGGACTTTCACTTGCAACAGAGTATTTCTACACTGTGGTATTACTACTTTTACTGAAGTACTAGATCTGAGTACTTCTTCCACCGTTGCCTGTCACACTACTACGACTACTACTACTGCTACTAATAATAATAATAATATGTAACAATGTGTCTGAAGGGCATGAAAAGATAGAATCAATTCCACAACACAGCCTGCAGAGCAATTAAGCTATGACTGTGATAAGATGTGTGTGTGTGTGTGTGTGTGTGTGTGTGTGTGTGTGTGTGTTGACATGAGGGCATTAACACTATGTTTGTCATGCCCTTAATGTCCTCAATACGCCTCATTGTCCCTCTCACTCTTTTAAACATGAACACACACACGCACACACACACACACACACACACACACACACCTCCCTCCACCAGAACAAGTGCTGCCTGCTGGGAGCCGTCACCCACGGGACCCCGGGCCCCTCCCACTCTGTCACCTCTATCGTTTCCCACCTCTGGGGCCGCGCCCCCCTCAGCTGTGACTGGCAGGCGGGGTTAAAGACCAGGACTGAAAACAAAGATGGAGGCCGAGAGAGAGAGAGGGCGAGACACTGACTGAATCTTAATCTGTGTGTGTGCATGTGTGTGTGTGTCAGACTGAGTTAATGAATAAAAAGTTTAAAAAACTCAACTTAAAAACTTAAAAAAAGGAATAGTTCAATATTTTGGCAAATACGACCTGTAAATAGACGTTGTATGATATATGTATATATATATATATGTTTCACCTGCACATGTATATATTTATTTGTTGTATGTGAGTACATGGAGAGCCAGTGGAAACAGGAGTCCAAACAAAGAGTGCAAACCTGACTAAAAAGCCTGACTCTGGGTCAGAGCTGCAGTCAGGACGTGGTTAGCCTAGCTTAGCATAAAGACTGGCATTTTGTGGTTTTAGTCATGTGTTGGTTTTGCCAACACCAGCCGGGCGCAGTGACATCAGGACGTCCCGTTGTCACCGTGAGGTTGCCAGGCAACCAGCAGAGACGCTGCACATAAATACTGAGTAGACGGTAACAGAATTAGTTGTTTTTTTACATTTCTGCTTGTACACAGATTCAACAAATGAGACCCAATGCGTTAACAAATGAGCTTATTGTGTATTTAGATACCAGTTATAATACTGATCTTCTCATCTCACTCTTTGAAAGAAAGCAAACAAGTTTATTTCAAAAAAACGTCACTAAACTACTAAACCTTTAACCAAGTCCGTTTTCTAGCTGCCTCACCTTAAATTGTCCGGTGTAATTCCCAGCAGGACTGGAGCTTAAAGTATTAATACACAAATACATGATATTATCTGTGTACTCTGATTACTAATTCCAAAACCTCCTGTTAGCTCACAGCTGCTGTTCACTTTAACAACAGCTGATATAATCCTGCTCATATGAGCACAGACAGACAGCATGTTTGTCCTTGTTTATCTGCCGGATTGAACTAACAACAGATTTAACACCATCAGCCTGTTACACTCAGGGACAGTGGACATCATGTCCATCTGCTGTGAGACGGGTGTCGAGTCTCTGAAACCTGGTCTGGTCTGGTCTGGTCTGCTCTCGCGGGGCTCCACAGGGCTCCTCGCCGGGCCGTCCGCCGGATTACCAAAGCAGGCATCTGGTGCACGACTCGAGGCTCATCTGGTTCTAAAACTATGAGATTAACAGTTTAATGAAGAGGACGACTGCTTTCATCTCTGTTATCAATGCATGCGGTCGAAAACACCAACGTACAACACAGCACCAAGACCTCATCCACTTTCTGAAGCTACAAACAAAACAGCAGGTCTGAGAGAGGACGAATGAGCAGGCTTAGCTCTTGCAGGCTAACGCTAACCAGGCTAATCTAGCCTCTACTTCTGTGTGGGCACAAGCCAGAGTAAAACTTTAATGTCCCTGACTTACAGGCAACAACCAGTGAATGATAAATACACAAAGTACAGCAAATAATAAAAAAACAAAAAAAAAAACAAGTACAAGTACACAGGTTAATACCTCGCGTTTGCTATTGGGGCTGCCTCAAAAATTATTATAATACCAGCGTCACTGTTGCTATTGTCACAAAAAACATCCGGAGAAAGACACAGGAAGCAGGACACATCGCCTGATGACTTTAAAAAGCCAACAGGTTCTTTAAAGTGCTGGATTGAGCACACCTGGAGCCACAGTATCAAATGTGGAACACCAGTTTATATGTAATTAACGAACAATATAGGCACGTGGGATTTTAAGGTATTTCTTATGTGAGACATCACATGTAAAACCATCCACGTTTTACACATGGGATTAATCCATATGTTGGTACATGTGTTTATTTATATATATATATATACATACACTATATATTGAATATTTAACATGAAATATAATAATTCACATGTTTTTTACTAATCGATCTCTTTATGACTCCAAATGCTGAATTTGTAAGTCAGAACCATGGAGAGTTTAAAAGTCTACAGTTTTGTGACAACTGCTGATGGACCTTGAGCTGAGATTACCAGGTGTACTTGTACTGTACTGATCTTTTTAGAGTGAAACAGTGCAACAATTGTTTATGAATCAAGCCAGATCATTAAATCTTTTCCTCCAGTGTGAGGATTTGCTCCTTTTCTCTGTTTGATATCGTTGCGAACTGAATATCTTCAGACTCTTCAGACTCAACAAGACATTTGAAGACATCAACTTGGGGATATTTGTGGATATTTTTAAGATCACACAATTAGTCAGTTAATTGAAAAATAATCTACAGATGTATCCCTAATGAAAATAATCATTAGCTGCGAGTCTGGCTGATTCAGATTTTGTTCTAATTTAACTTCTTTAAATTGATTTCGATGCTGTGAATCATCAACACTTCTCCACCTATACTGCATCGTTAAAACACTTTCACGCATGGATACACCCTTTTACTCCTTCATAAAGACAAAGACTTCAGTTTGCCCTTTAACATGCACCCTCCCTGTGTGTGTGCAGTAAACATGACCCCCCCACACCTCTCTGCTGCTGCTTTAAATGTCGCTGCGGTTTTTTTTCGGGGCCCTCGGCTGCAGAAAGAGATCTCCACCTCGCTGCTGAAGGGGCCAATTAAGCCGACAACGAGGGCTAAAGAGCGCGACAAAGAGTCTATTGAGCGGCTCTGACAGACGCCTTCCACTCAGAGTGTCGCGGCTTTTGTGTGGCGGAGGGCCGAGGTGGCGCCCCTCCGCCTGATCTGTGGGTGTGTTCGGGTGTTGTGGGTCCTCAGAAGGCGAGCAGGAGCGCAGCCTTTGTGTTTGTTTGTGTGTCTGGAGGGTTTGATTGACAGCAATTATGGGGGGGTTCACAGGAGGGCATGAGACACACACACACACACACACACACAGAAACACAGATATTAAAAAACACACAAAATGCAGAAAACAAACACACACACACTCTCAGCAGGTGTGTTTGCAGACACATCTTCTGTCTTCTGATCTCAGTCTGCAGCACATTTCTGTCAGCGAGAGTTTTAATAATCCTTTAACACTCGAGCGGAGTCTCACTCTGTTGTTTCTCTCTGAGCTGAATCTCAGTGAGCGCTCTGTAATTAGAGAGCTTCATTTGCACATGAAGTGATGCAGCGTCGCCTTTGTTTAACAGCGCCGCGTTCACATGAGAATATCCAACTGTCAGTCCGGAGGCTGAAGGCGGATTAAATGTAACTGTGATGTCCAAGTTTCCATCTCTCTCGTTCAGATCAATCACTTATCAGTTCAGTTCAGTTTTGGTTCCACTCATGACTTCCTGTTCTCGTTGCCTCTTGGTTCAGATTCTTGTCATATTGAGCAGCGCTGCCGCCTTTTAGACATTTATGTGCTCATCATTCAGCAGGTGACAATGATTGATTGATTGATTGATCAGTCACAGTATGTTTGCTCTGCCGTGATTAATTAGGTGTTGCAGCACGTCGCAATGTCACGATGGACATAAGAGAAAACCTTTGGAGTATTTTAAAAGTTAGTTTAATCATCAGCAGCTGAACACAAGAACAGAATCTGTGAAACATCCTCATCATGTTTTCTTGTCTTTGTTTTTGTTTTATGAAGTTTAGAGCAGTTTTGATTCATCTGCTTCATGTTTCATGGGGCTGAAGATTCACATCATCAGTAGGAGACCCCTCAATCGAAAATAAATCAGACTCAACTGACAAAAACCCTACAGCCCTAATGTTTTCATGTTGGTCCTTTCATAAACTTTTTAAACATGTATTTAGCTTCACTCCCAGACTGAGAACCACTGAAAATGAGTAAGAAAAGAAATTTCAGAAACAAACAACAGCCTAATTTTCAGTAGATTTTAGCTTTAAAAGTTTTTTTTTAGAAATCACAAGATATTTTGTGATTTCACCACCTTCAGTCAAGGTAAACACGCCTCAGAAAAGTATTCCTATTTAATCCTTTATTTTTGTTTTTAAAGCTTTATAACCAGAGCTGTCCCGCAGAGTCGATCACTCACCTGAGTTGCAGTGCTTATACAAGATAGCTAGCGAGCAACGTCATCTTTCTTGTTAACTTTCAGTCCTCCAAGCTTTTCCCAGAATGCATTGAGGGCTAAATCTCCGATGTTACAAACAGACACTTGTTAAATGTGTTCTGACTGTCATCTTTTCTTTATAAATAAAGTTGCGGTGCAGGCAGACAGACAAAGATGTCCCGCTCAAGAGCTCTCACTACACCGCTCGCTAGTTAGCTTGTAGTTAGCTCACTAGCAAGTCAAGAGTGACAGGAGTGGACGCTGAACTGAACTGAAAGGTTTGGAGGTTTTTCCATTACACATCACTGCCGTCTTAATATTTGTTGAGTGCAGCTTCACTTCTACTCTGGTTTCAACTCTCAGCTCAGGATTATTCCAGGCGGGGGGGAAGGACAAAGAGAGGATGGAGGGAGGAGAGGGAGGAGAGGAAAGTCAGAGCAGGAGAAGAGAAGCAGGACTTGTGGCCCTCTAATGAGGCGTGGAAATGTTATCAGTGACAGGACTAATTATTTCCTCCGCTTCGTTAAGATGCAGTGCTAATCCTGTTAGCATGGAGGAAGAGGAGGGTGGAGGAGAGAGAGTGGAGGGATGTGTGAGGAGACAGAGGAGGGCAGGATGGATGGAGTGAAAAAGAGAAGGGGAAGAAATGGAAGGATGAATGAGGGATGGAGCGAGGAGCAGGAGGATGTAAGGAGACAAAATGTGGTGGAGGGATGGAAGAAAGACAGAGGGATGAGGGAGTTAGAGGGAAGGAGGGAGATGGAGGAACTGGAGAAAGATGGAGACAAAATAAAGATGGAGGACAAAGCGGATGGAGGGAGATGTAAACAGCAGCAGCATCTTTTGATGCTGGACTAACAGAGTCTCTTCTTCTTCCTCCACTCATTTATTTTCCAATTAGAGAAGCAGGAAGTTGTTAGTGTAGCCACGGCGACGCTTCCTGTTCTCCTGATTAGTGCCGAATCTGCATTTTTTTTTCATGTTTTCTTTTTAAATCTCGGCTGCATTTCTTCTGATCTTTGAGCTTTATGGAGACAAATTGGGTGTTAGCAGAGTGGCGCTGTGTCACACATACACACACACACACACACACACACACACACACATTAAAGAGTGTGCTAACTTAAGGTCAGAGAGGGCACGGCATACAGACATTTGTCTTTCTTCTGTTTGAAAAATCTAAAGAAAACTAAATCAGAGGAATATTTACATACACTCCCTCTGGCTTTTTGTAGTTGGTCGTCTGAACGTGTGCCGACAACAACATGTAGCATGTAGCATGTTGTAGAAACGTAATGTGTTCTGAGAAGCACGAGTGCACTCACTGAACTTCATGCCAAACTGCCTGTTAGATTTCCACATTTCTTGTGTGCAAGTGGAAATTGTAACCTAAGGGAGGAGAGGTGGAAAGGTCACAATGAAGAGGCTTTATCTCCTTGGAAACATGAACGTACTCAGTGAATTTCTGTTAATTAGAGTGTGAGATATCTTGTGTAATAAAAAATAAAAGACATTTTGCCCTCAGGGCAGAGCTGGTGAAAGGTCGCAGAGTCTCCACAATCAAAAAATAAAAAGGGTTCATAAAGTGTACTCCGCTCCCTAAATTTCAATTAGATTGTGATGTTTCTTGTGTACCAGCAGAAATGTTTTCCTGATGGTGGAAAAAGACTCAAAATCATCAGGATTCGGGGCGCTTTCCATGGCTTAGGGGACCACAAAAATGCAGCTCCCCCAGTTCGAGTCTGGCTGGGAACGTTTGATTCATCCTCTGGGGAGCAGGAATATTGATGCAGACGTCACACATATAAACCCGGCTGTTTAATTGCAGAGATACCTCTGGACCAGAATCTTAGACAACAACCCTGTCTCTTACAAAATATGTTCATATACTACTAATTTGATCTGCCATATATACAGTATATACACATGAGCTTAATTGCTGCCTGGATTATGTTCACTTGTTATTTCTACTTCAATCCAGGAAGTGTGACATTGTTATACTGCAGCCGGATCCACAGATGTCGTTAGGTTTACGCCACTGAAACACTCGATTAAGCTTCGGGCAAGATTGTAGTTTTGGTTAAAAATTAAAAAGTCAGCATCTTCAGTATTTCACTATGACCACCACCTTTCCTAAACTTTAAGTGCTTTAAGTTTCCTAAAGGGAACCATGAAACCCTTAATGATGCTTTAGTTTCCAGAAGTGAATAATGAGTAAAAACAAATGAAACACGTTTGCACAGTTTGCACAGTTTGCAGATCCAGAAGGTTCAATAGAGACTCTTCCTTGTTATGTTGATACAAAACTTTATCTGTGCAGCATCACAGTTCCTACAAACTGCTGCAGATTTAGTTACCTTATTTTCTAATTTTCAGGTGGTACTGCTGAAGGTGATGCAGGGTTTGTACAAAGACTTGAAAGTTTGGAAAATGCTTAATTTTAATTGTTATGTTTTCAAGGTTAGGAATATGCTTGAATTTTAATATACTCCTTGAAAAACGCTTGTTTTTTCAACATAATCTGGTGTTTCATATAAACCAAAAATCTGTTAATATTTTAAATGAAAAGATCCCGTCGTCACATTTGTTTGTTGTCTCCTGGAATTTATAGTAACAACTTAGATTAGACTTGAAATTTTTGGTTTAGGTACCTTGAAAGTGCTTGAAAAGGGCTTTTACTCTTAAAAAGCTTTACGAACACTGGTGACGGACAACACTGTTTTCTATTATTTTTTATTATACAATAGACGTGATCACACTGAGTGTGTAAATACAGTTTTTAGTTATTTGAGGTGCAGAGTATCCTCGCAGCCCTTTAAACAACAGAACACCTCACTGACACAGCCTCTCTGTGTGGTCTCCATGGTAACGTGTGTACTTTTACATATGATTGTTTTGTTGATAATGTTGCATCATTATTTCCTGTCTAATCGCTCCTGTTTGGATTTCTCATCTCCAGACTGTTTCAGCAAACAGTCGCTCCCTTCCAGCCTGTTTACTGAACGAATGACTGATCCCAGAGTGTGTGAGATCAGCTGTGTGTACGTGTGTGTGTGTGTGTGTGTGCACTTGGAACTGTCTTTGGCAGCATCTTCTGTTTGCTTGTGTGTGTGTGTGTGTGTGTGTGTGTGTGTGTGTGTGTGTGTGTCCGGTGCCTTATCTCTCCCAGTCGCAGGCTGCGGAGCCCCGCGGAACATTCCACCAGCTCTGAACACACCGCCAGCTGGCACACACACACACACACACACACACACACACACACACACACAGAGATTCACAGTAGCCTCACACAACCCTGCTTGTGGCCCTCACACATCTGAGGATACACCGGAGGCATCCGGCAGGAGAGAGAGAGAGAGAGAATGAGGGCAGAGAAGAAGAAGAAATTAAGAGGGAAACAGTGAAATTGAAATGAAGATGGAGAGAATGAGAGAAGGCAGCACAAAGAAGGAAACAAGGGGAGATAGATGGAGGAAGGAAAGAAGGAAAGAAGGAAGAAAGAGTTCCAAATCATCTCCGTCTCTACAAACACTCACGTGTGTTTGATCAAAGCCGCCTCACACTCCTTTGAATGGCGACCTCTGACCTCGACTACTGCGACCTCCAGACACCAGGAGTGTGTGTGTGTGTGTGTGTGTGTGTGTGTGTGTGTGTGTGTGTGTGTGGCAGGAGGAGGTGGAGGCAACAGTGGGAGCTGGAATCTGAAGCCGAGTGTGTTTGTTGTTAGGAGAAGAAGAAAGGAGCGATGGGGGAGAGGAGGACGAAGAGGAGAAGAGGTTCAAGTGGACGAGGAGGAGAAAAAAGGATGAAGAGGAGGAGGCAGAGGCAAATAAAGGGGAGGAGAAGAAAGGAAAGAATGAATAGGAGGAAGAAATGAAGGAAGGGTAGGAGAATGAGGAGAGAGGAGAAGCAGAGGACAGGAAAAAGGAGGAAGGTTGAAGGAGAAAGACATGAGAAGGAGGAGGAAAAGAAGAAGAGAGGAAGGAGGAGATGAAGCAGAGGAGAAAGGGGAAGAAAGATAGGGTGGTGGAGGAGATGAAAGAGAGGGACAAATCGGATGAGGAAAGGAAGTAGGAGAAGAAAGAGGAAGATGAAGAGAGAGGAGGAAGAGGAAGAAGAGAATAATAAGAAGGAAGTGAGGGAGGAGGATTAGACAGAAAAGGAGCAGGGAAGAAAGGAGCAGGGAAGAAAAAGGAGTCAAGGAGTGAGGAAGAAGGAGATGAAGAAGAGAGAGAGAAAGCAGAAGAGGAGAGGAAGGAAGATAAAGAGGAGAGAAAAGGAGAAGGAAGATAAAGAGGGGAGAAAAGGAGAAGGAGGTGAGAGAGGAAAAGATGAAGAATAGGATGAGGAAAGGAATGAGAAGAACAAGGAATGTCGAGGGCAGAAAGAGGAGAAAAAAAAGGGGGAGGAAAAGGAGGAGGAGAAGAAAGAGTGGAGGGAGGCGGGGGAGGGTCTGAAGAGGAGGAAGTGCCCTGCAGGAGGCGTTGGAGGTGAAGGAGGTCTGGCTCCAGGCTGTATGTTCAGCTTTACTTGGTGATGGTTGTTTTGGGCTCAATGAGACGCCGTGCTGAGTCAGGTGTGTGTGTGTGTGTGTGTGTGTGTATTTTCTATACTTGCTGCAGCTTAAATCTCAGTTTAATCTCAGTTGTTGTGTCCAACAGTTATACTTTCGAAATGATTCTTCACTTAAATTTTCCCAATAAGGGAGAAGGAATAATTGTAATTTTAAGAATTTTTAACGAGTACTTTTTTTGACACAAATTATTATTCCAAGTATTTTATATGTCTTAACACATGTCTAGGGGGGATCTTTAAATGTTAACTCCACTGATTTTACACATCAAAGTCTGTATACAGATTTACTGAAGTACTACTGAGCCGCGTGACGTCTGATAAATGTCCTCAAGTGATGTCACTCGAGTCAGCTGAAATGAAAGTTAAAAGAAGAAGTGAGCTCACCAGACCTCTGCAGCCCGCTGCTCATCTCTGCTTGAGGCTACATTAGCTTAGCCACTAGCTTAACACGCCTGATTCCCTGAGCCAACTGTCAGTGGTCGAGTTGCATTGTGGGTAATGTATAGGTGCCCCAATACCTTAGGGGCTGAATACAACTCGATATTGTAAAGTTAATTCATAGGTTATCAGTTTTACAGACAGCTTTTATAGTGGAGGTCAATGGGGAAACTTTTGTTGCAGTACCGCGGTTGGCCACTGGGACAAATTTGCAGCAAGTCAGACTGATGCACCTGATCAGTTCTGTTAATAATAGCTTACATCTTACACGTTTTTAAGGTTTGTAATGACGCCCGACAACCTACAACAGACTTCAGTAAACACTGCAGACAGATCAATAGATAACCAATCTGATAATAGATAATCTGGTTCTTGTTCTTGTGACCCCGTAGTTACAGGGCAGTCTGTCTCACTCAGTCTCTGTCTCTACGTAAACCTGTCCCTACATGCCCACACGGCGGCTGTCGGCCCGACGAGCCGCTCCAATCCATCACATCGCCCCGTCTGTCATCACGTCTTAAACTCCTGACACCTACTGTGTCATCCGAGGAGTCACTTCTGAGCAGTGTTTTCTGGGAAACGGAGTCTCTGGCGGGCGTGTTGACAGGGCAGTGTCGCCGTGCTGCTGCTGGAGCGAGACGTTTACTGCAGCTGACACACAGGAATTCACTGACCTGGTTTGAACTCTGTTAACACTCAATACCAGACCTGATTAGGAAAACGACAGATTTAAGTCTGTAGACAGATGAAGGTGTAGGTGGATCTTGTGTTTGCAGACATGAGGAGTAAGAAGTCGTAAACCTCAAAACATTTGAAGATGTGATGGTATTTCAGCTGCGGGGCTCCATCAGCAGCGTTTCTGTTCCAATGTAAGACGACCCCCCAACACACACATGAACACACACACACACACACACACACAAACACTCGTTTCTCCACGTCTCATTTAACAAAGGGAAGCAGGTTCAGAGTTTCCAGTGTCGGTGATGACGGAGCCGGCTGCTGTTTGTTTTAGAGTCTGAAAGTCATCAACACACCTGCAGCCTCCACCGGACAAACCTCCCTCAAACCTCCCTCAATCTCTCATCAAGCACAGCTCAGTTTTTAACCCAGGTGCACTGACGACTTTTTCCTCTGCACAGTGAGTTCAGTGAGACGTTGGAACCACCACAGTCAAGGCTGCCAACTTATGCCTATACTATACGAGAGAAGACTTTGAAAGACTGACAGCCTCTCACATCTAAAGACAATGTCTCATAAGAGGTTTCAGTCAGAGACTCTAAGACTTTGCAGAGACTGGGGATCCTGCAGGGTCACTGTTTGCAAGACTACAACTAGATTCCTTCTGAGATTATTTCCCATCCTGCTCCTGGTGGAAATTTACAAAAAGAAAAACTGTTGAACAATGAAGCAGAAACGGGAGGACACGTCAAAGAGGCACTCCTGTTCACTCCACAGCTCCTCCAGTGTCTCCTCCTCCTCCACAGTCCAGGAGAGCCGACACCTCTTCACGTTCCCTCCATGTTTACTATCCACCCGGTTTGCTGCTTCCTGTTTGGTGCTGGAGAGAGCGCTCCGATTGGTTGTTGACAATGTTCACGTCGTTGAACTTTACTGTTTGCACGAGCCGAGACTAAAAACTTTGATAATATTAAACATGTTTGATTTTATCGGAACGTGAAGACGAGATAAAGACTGACTTAAACTTAAAATCTGTGAAACTTAAAATTTTGGATGCCACTTTAATATGGAACTTTAAAAAAAAAAACAGTCCAAAGTAATCAATAACAAAATACCAAATACTTTAAAATTCAAATTCTAGATATCCAGCATCCCATCCTCCTCTTTTACGGTTCAACCATTGTGTGTGTGTGTGTGTGTGTGTGTGTGACTGTTTAACCATCGCTGCCCCGAAGGCTAAAATAAAAACCCAACAAAGAAGACAACAAAATGGCCGCTACATATCTTCAATAAAACACTCTCCAGCCTGGAAGCCACTTTGAAATCCTCCTCCTCCTCCTCCTCCTCCTCGTCTTCGTCCTCCGACTCCCTGAACATCAGACAGAAAAACCAACAAGCTCCGGAGGGGAGAGCCGACAGAGAAACATCCTCTCTTCTTCGGTTTCTTTCTTTGTAAGTATTTCTTCTTCTGCGTCTCTGCTGGATCCCAACGATGCATTTATATTTGACAAGTGGCATCAATAAGTCAGCAGGCGTGTAGATAGACATGTCCTCACACCTTCGACACACACTCCCTGCTGAACAGAGATGTACTGCAGCGTGTGTGTGTGTGTGTGTTCATAGCTTTTCCATGTTTGTGTCTCAGAAATATTCTCTCTGTATATTTTATTCATATACAATACTAACACGTGTGTGTCTCACACATGGTACAGGTATACCATTGTTAAAGAAAATACACTAAATAGCATCTTTAGCGTAACAAGTTTACTTCCATGTGCACTCATGATGTCATTAAAGTGCGCCATTTTCAACCTACTAATATTGTGCCTAATGTTTTAATGACATACTGTATAATCAATACAGCTTTAACTACACTTACACACTTTTTGATCTGTTTTGAGATACGATGACGTTGTAGTCAAGTGTATTGAAGTACACATTTTGTATTGCTGGTAGACTTTAAACATATACTTTGTGTGTATTTAAATTATGTTGCTTATAGTGGAGGTGCCCCGCCTCATGTAAGAATAAAGAGCCCTTTGCTGATGTCAGAAGCAATTAATTATTATTATATTATTATTTTTATATACTATAATATTAGGATTATTCAGCTTTCGGTGGCGCTACATCACACAGCCACGTATTCAGCGTGTGAGGCAACTATTTAAACCATCATCTAGTAAATGAAATTGATCACAACACAATAATCTTTTAAAGCAGCACGCTGCAAGGTTGGAAAGAACCAAAACCTTCTGAGACAATTTCATTGTTTATAATTTAATTTAATTGTGCATCTAAATGTGGGAGTATTGTCTGTGCTCTTATCTTTTTATTTTTAAACTACTTTACTTCTAAATCTTGTATCTCCTGTATCTCCTGCCTGTATTTTTGCACTTTTATATTGTACATCTTTTGACCTTTGCTGTATTTGTATAACCCTGTAAAGCACATTGGATTGCACTGGTGGATGAAATGTGCTGAACAAATACAGCTTCCTTACAAACAGCTCAGTCAGTCACAGTCAGTTGGTCAGACAGCAGGTTGAAGTTAGTCTGATAATCACAAAGTTTAATCCAGCAGAGTCTGAGTCACTGAGGTTTGAGGTTAGATACTGAACGAATGGACCAGCAGAAATACTGTATACAGGGGTGGAGGTCTGGTGTAAGAAGTGCAAAACACACACGTAAACACACAAATCGAAACACGTACAAAAGCAGACACACACACACACACACACACACGGACATGTAGATGTAAACAAACAAAAAAACAAAACAGAGTCACAGCAACACACAAACAAGGTATAAACAGACAAAATAGACACACACACACACACAGAGCTCAGCTAGGTGTTAGCATACCGTGGTGGCTGGACTGGTTGGCACGGTGACACACACACACACACACACACACACACACACACACACACACACACACACACACACACAGGCGCGCGGGGCGGACCCTCGGGGTATGAGAGAGCGAGCGGCCGTCGTCCTGTCAGAGCTGATTTGAGGCCGCGGTGTCGCAAACACAAACCTGCTTCATATTGGATTACCAGGAAGAGTGTGTGCTCGTGTGTGTGTGCATGTGTGTGTGTGTGTGTGTGAGGGAAGGAGTGGACATCTACACCTTTGTTGTTGTCCCTGAAGCACCGTGTGACTCCTAAATAAAGTTTAGTCCTTTATTGTTACTGCAGTGTGTGTGTGTGTGGCGCGCTCAGGTTCATTGTCATACTACATTTACCTGTGTGTGTGTTTTCACTAGGTGGAGTTTCACTTGTCAGGCCAGTAGGTCATGTGTGTCTGTGTGTGTCTTGTACTTTGTATCTTTGTGAGGACCAGATCTGAACACAGCTGACCTTGTTTTCCTTCGGTTAGTTGCTGCAGAATAAATAAAACTAGAATAAGCGCCCTGGTATAAAGTGTATTTTTTGGCTAAATGGAAGTTATCACTATACTGATGCTACATATGTCTGACTCCAGTGAAGATACACGGTTGAGCTGATTAATGAAGGATTATCAGAGATGTATTGGCAACAGTACATGTACTTGATTACCGTGTAAAGATGGATTCAGAGTACAGCTACACAACATGTGGTGCTTTTGTTTCCTCCTGGCATTTTTAGATGAGCTGCAGGAGAAACTCACTGGCAGGATCACGGTTTGCTCGGCGCGCTCTGATACGTTGTTCACGAGACTCAAAGTCAGAATGAAGCAGGAAGTGGAAGGCAGAGTGGACGAGATGGAGGATGTGTGTGAAATCTGAGAACGCCCAATTCATTCTTAAATTATGGAGAAAAACCTTGAGGTCACAATGACCTTTGACCTTTGAGTCACAAGTGTCACCTATGTCACCTTTTGGGTAAAAAAAAATATCACTTCATCGTTGTATCACATTAAACGTGTGTGTGTGAATTTTGTCATATTTACCACATCAATTATATTAATGAGTGATGGTCAAAAACGTGTTTTGTGAGGTCACAGTGACCTTTGACCTTTGACAGCCAAATTCTAATCAGTTCATCTGTGAGTCCAAGTGGACGTTTGGGCTAAATTTGAAGAAATTCCCTCAAGGTGTCCACGAGACGTCCATGAGAATGGGACGGACGGACGGACGGATGGACAACCCGAAAAGCTATCGGCGGTGCGGAGACATAAAAACACTCCACATACAAAACTACAGACTGAACAGAACTGAACTCACATATTCTTCTGTTACAGAAACTCAACAGACTTCACACTCTGTAACTCAGAGCTAAAAACCCGTCAGTGTGTGTGTGTGTTTTACATTAATTTACAGCATGTGTGTGTGTATAAATATGTGTCCATGTGTCGGAGGAGGCATATGGGTCAGGTACCCTGGGACCGCTGTGTGACAGCTGGCAATGAGAGTGTGTGTGTGCGCGCGTGTGTGTGTGTGTGTGTGTGTGTGTGTGTGCATGTGTGCGTGTGTGTGTGTGTATGTGGCAGATGGACTGGTCAGACTGGAACATCAGAGAATGTAGAAACACTGCAGGACACACAGACCGTCTGGTGTGACCACCATGATGGACACACACACACACAGATGACACTATGACCTCCATCACTTCCACAGGTTCAGCTGTAGGTGACCTGATGTGTCGATTCTGTTTATAAGAAGGCTGAGACGTAGACGTAGACGCTGACCTTTTGCAGAGTTTTTGTCCACCTGCTTCTATTCAAGTTTCCCTGGTAGCTGCCTCTTAACTAAAGCATCAAAACAAAGACATGGCTACAACAACAACCACTACGGAAAAGTCTTAAATGAAAAGAAGTATTCAAAAAACATTTTCAGTTGTTCGAACAGAAGGTGACAGCTTTTATCTCGTTTTATCCCTTATCCCTTCAGATAAAGCAGTAACCTCCATGTAAACACTCTTTGCTAAATGTCCAAAATACACATATAATACAATATTATATAAAACCTAATAAAAACTAAATCAATACTTTACATTTTCTTGTGTATTTATTATAAATCAAGGATCTGAACTACAGTAGCTGCTTGTAAAGGAAACTTTCAGAACGTGTCTGTAATGATTCTCATCTCATGATTATGACCTTGTGTATGACCCATGACCCGCGTCATCGCATTAACCCTAACCCTCCAAAGTCATGTCAAGTAAAGATAAGTACATTTCATTTATACAGCCACTTATCTTTTTTACAGTTTGTGTAACATGTGACACCCAGACAAAAAAATGTTTTCAGGAAACAAAGTGGAGGAACTCTCTTCAAGGACGGACAGACAGCGTATCATTAAGACAGAGTATATGTGAAGTACACTTTAAGCTTCAAGGCAAAGTGTAAAAGTTCCCTGTTGCCCAGGGACATGATGGTGGTGGTGGTGGTGGTAGGAGGGGTATGTTGGAGGACAGGGATCACTATTCCCCCCCGATCCCTCTGAAGAGACGAGTTCAGAGCAGATAAGCTCCACAGCACTTTTTTAAATCGGCACTGTGACCTTGACTTGAAGCGAAGGAAGAGAGAGCCGAGAGCGTCGCTTCATCTCTACGTCCGTCCTTTCACCCGGCGGAGAGACGATCTCCCCGGGGTCGACCGCGAGGGGCGAGAGGAACCAGAGCCCGAGGGAGAGGAAGAGAGGAGGAAGAGGAAGAGTGTCATGGTGGAGATTGACAGACAGGCCGGCGCTCTGGAGACATTAAGGTTGTTAACGTGATTCTCCACGCCGCGGGGATCAGTGAAGGTCAGAAACTGCTGCTGGATAACACTGACACGTCTCCAGTTCATCTTTGTTCTACTGGAAGTTTCTCTCGTCTCTTGTGTGGCGAGTTCTGTCGTCGTCAGACCTGTGAGACTTTAAAGAGGGGAATCCTCCACATACAACTAGAGGCAGTAAAAGTGTTTATTCTAAAGACAGGAAAAAGAGATGCCTTGTTTGGTCGTCAAACTCAAATCTACTCTCAGTTTAAAATAAGAAGGTGAACAGAAGTCTCACTCTGAAATTTCGCAAGAGTTGAGTTGTTGCAGGAAGACGACGGTGTTTCTGGTTAAACAGAAAGGATATTACTCTTTAACAGTCTGTCTCTGTAGGGATCCTTTCCATGATGTTGTCAGACACTTAGATTAACAGTCTGAACCAGAGTCAGTTGCAAAAACGAGCACTTTTAGTGGACACACTTTGACGGGTGCAGTTGCCAACAAGGATTACGTTGCAGCCTCTTTCATGGCTGCCGGCTGAGGTGATCTACTGGACCAGTTCCAAAACCTTTGGTACCTGTTAGTCATTTAGAGCCCAGAATATGCTATCCCACAGTATATAAAGTGCTGCAGTGATTAGTGATGCTTACACATTAATGCATCACTAATTATAATCCAGTGATACAATAAATATTACTCTGAAATAATAATTTATTCTGCATAATGAGTACTTGCAGGACTTTTTGTATTTTCTTTTACACTGCGACTTGTATACTTAAGTATAAATCAGCTTAACTTCTTAATGCAGAAGTATTAATGAAGCTTTAGTAAATTCACTTCCTCTGCCTGTTATTTCCCTTAAATGCATATACAGCTAGTAGAGAGATGCACCTTACAAACCCCTCGCAAAAATCACACGCATAAACCTTCGTAAATCTGATCCGAACGGTCTCCACCCGCACAGCAGCTCCATCCATCTTTTCATCCATCCATCTATTTCTTACCCCTCAGCTGTAAGAGAACAGCAGCAGCAGCAGAGTGTGATGGGAGACAATTAGCGAGGACACGTCAACACACGCATGAACAGACACAATGATGTGTAACAGCCCTGAGGGTGAGGGTGTGTGTGTGTGTGTGTGTGTGTGTGTGTGTGTGTGTGTTTGCGTTCTGGGGGAGGGGGGTTAACGTGCAGAAAACAGATGTGTAACATCTCTCACATACATGTTAACAAACACACACACAGCTGTTTATTTGTCTGTTTTTCTGCGCGTGTGTCTGTTAACAGCTGATTGGACGCTGAAGGAGAAGTAAAGTCTGACTGCAGACTCTTCTTCATCCGTCTGCAGAGAGACAGGCAGAGAGAGACA